>PITA01022851.1:0-29462 GCA_004023965.1 Spilogale gracilis | reverse complement strand
AGGTGGCTGGCATATGCAAATGCAAATCCTTTTTGAAGTAATGCACCTTCATACCAGGCCTCAAAGGAATTTTATAAGGTTCAACAAATACAATTTTGTACTTAAAACAAGTTCAGGATCTGGGCTCCTGGGTGACTCAGTTGTTGGATGTCTGCCTTCCGCTCAGGTCACGATCCCGGAGTCCTGGGATCAAGGCCCGAATAGAACTCTTTGCTTGACTGGAGGTCTGCTTCTGCCTCTCCCACTCCCCCTGCTTGTGTTCCCTCTCTAGCTGTGTTCTTTCTGTCACATAAATAAAATTAAAAAAAAAAAAGTTCAGGAAACACAAAAGGGAATAGACACTGTAAAAATAAGGGAGAGCAGAATCAGATATATATTTGGATCATATACAGAAATACAAAAACAATATAGTTGTTTTAAAATATGAAAAAGGGATTTAAAAATAAGAATAAACAAAATGGACTAAAAACATGTTCAAATAACCAAATACAATTTTTACAATTAAATTTTAAAAGCTCAATCAATAGACCATAAGATTAGGAAAAAAATAATGAATATACAGCAGAAAGAAAAAAGAAAGCAAAGCATAAAATAAGATGATATAACTAAAACAAAACATACCAGCAATCTTAATCATTTAAAAATTAAAATCTCTAGTTAAAAGACGAAAATTATCAGACTGGGTTTTAAAAAATAATTCAGGTATATGGTATTCATGTAAGATTCACGAAAACTGAAAATCGAAGAATGGAAAACTAATACTAGAAAAAATACAAACCAAAAGAATTCTGATAGAGCCATCGTAATGTAAATCATAACTCACTGTTTTTAAAAACTTTTTTAAAAATAATTTTTGAGAGAGAGAGAGGGAGCATGCACAGATGTGAGCTGGGGGAGGGGCATAGGGAGAAGCAGTCTTCCTCTTGAGCCAGGAGCCTGATGCAGGACTTGATCCAGGACCCTGAAATCATGACTCCAGATGCTTAACGACTGAGCCACCTAGACACCCAAGTCAGAACTCACCTTAAAGGAAAATGCATTGTTTGAGATAAAAAGCAGTCAAAGAATATTTAAAGAATAATTTAATTCATCATGAAGACATTATAAGTTTAAAGTTGTATGAACCTAGGGATTTAGCTTGAAAGCTTTAAAAAAAAAATTGACAAATCTATCAACTCCTTCACCCAAAAATGAATGTGTTTGATTTGATCAAAAGTGAAACTATTGCTCATTAAAGGGCACCATTAAGAAAATAAAAAGGCAAGTCGTGTCAGAAAAAACTATCTTTTAAAAAACTTGTCTCTAAAATATATAAAAATGTAGTTTTCTGAATATCTAATGGATACCAATAAATATTCTTAATTAATGTATTACTTATAAAGGAAACAATGAAATATAGCTAATTGTATTTAGTGTTATCTTTAAAATTATTTTTAGTACCTTTCTATTTTATATTTTGTTAAAACTGCCATCAAGTTTTCGTCAATTTTCTTTGTTGGAAGGTTTTTAAATCCCAACTTAATTTCTTTATTGTGTGTCTGTGCGTGTGTGTGTACACACTCATGTGTGTGTGTATCCGACTGTGGTTTCTTTTTTGATCAGAATTGGTAATTGATGTCTTCAAAGAATTAAGCTGTTTCCCTTACCTTATCAAATTTATTGTCTTAAAGTTGTTTATCATATTTTCCTATTATACTACAATGTCTATAACATTATAGCAATATTCCTTCACTCATTTCACATATTGTTAATTTGTGTCTTTCTTTTTCCCTACTCAAGCTAGACTTCTTTCAGTTTTCAATCTTTTGAAATAACCAACTTTGGATGTCCTTGATTGCCTTTGTTGTTATTCTTCTTTCTATTTAATTGACTTCTGCTCTTTATTTTTCATCCTACTTACTTTAGGTTTGAATTGCTCACGTTTATACCATTTTCAGGTGGAAACTCAGATAATTGATGTTAGTCCTTTCTTCTTTGCTAATACGACAATTTATCTATCTAAACATTGCTTTAGTTGTATATTACAATTTGTGCGTATTGTCGTTTTAGTTTTAAATATTTTCAGATTACCATTGTAATTTTCTACGATGGTCCATGGCTTATTTATAAATGCATTGTTTAATTTCCAAATACTTGTAGATTTTTTAGTAGATACTTCGTTATTGATTTCTAGTTTCAGTATGTGTAGTGAGAGGATTCACTAAGTGTGATTTCAGCTGAGACTTGTTTCATGGCCCATGGTCCATATTGATTAGTATTACATTTACACTTTAAAAAGCTATATTCTGCAATTGCTGACTCTTCTCTAAATATCACTTAGCTCCATTGGTTTGCATTTTCTGTATTCTTGTTGATTTTCTTCTTGTTTTATAAATTAGTGAAAGAGAACTATTGAAATATTAAACCAAAATTGTGGATTTGTCCATGTCTCCTTTCAATTCTGTCTACTTTCTTCATGCATTTTGATGCTCTCTTACATGCTTAGGATTGTATGGTTTACTTAATAAGTTTTAAATGTCACTTCGAATTTTATATTTAAAGTAATTTAAATTTAAATGGCATTTAAAAAAATTCTCTTTCTGTTTCTGGAACTATTCCATGCCCTGAAGTCCATACTCTCTGATACTGATATAGTCAGTACATAAAAGATTAGTGCCTCATGCTTAATTTTTCCCATCCTTTGAGGTTTAATCTACCTGTGTTTTATTTTTAAAGTGCATTTTTCTAAATTGAATAGAGTGGGGTCTTTTCTCCCCCCTCTGGCCTAACAGTCTCTCTTTTTTAACCAATATCCTTAATGCGTTTAAACACAATATAATTATGAATATATTGAAGTATTTTCTGTTTTCTGTTCCTTTTTATTCCTTTTCCCTATGTCTCTGTCTTCTGTTGAACTGAGGGTTTATTTGTTGTTGTTTTTTAAACATAACACTTAATCTCTGCTTATTTGTTGCATATAGCTCTTGGTTTATATCTTTACTGGTCACTTTAGGATTTACAGTATGCATTTTTAACTTATTACAGTCTCCTTTCAAATTTTATGATACGACTTTGCATGTAATATAAGTTCCTTAAAAATTTCCTGGGGCGCCTTGGTGACTCAGTTGGTTAAGCGACTGCCTTCGGCTCAGGTCATGATCTCGGAGACCCGGGATCGAGTCCCACATCGGGCTCCCTGCTCAGCGGGAAGCCTGCTTCTCCCTCTTTCACTCCCCCTGCTTGTGTTCCCTCTCTGGATGTGTTTCTCTCTGGCAAATAAATAAATAAAATCTTAAAAAAAAAAAAAAGTATATTTCCTTTTACCCACTTCCCTTCTTTTGTGCTATTATGCATTTTATTTCTACATTTCATATAGTCACTCTATTTCCATATATGCCTTAATCACCAAAGTTGTAATCATTTTTGCTTTAAAGTCAATCACCCTTTAAAGAACTTATTAATAATGATAAGAAGAAGAACTTATTAATAAAGAAAACACTTAGGTATTTGTACCAGTATTCCTCATACCCTCACATACACCACCATTTCCACCTGGGACCATGTTGTTTCAGCCTGAACAATGTCCTTCCACATTTCTTGCAGAGCAAACCTGCTGGCAATGAAATTCCCAAGTTTTTACTGACAATGTATTTATTTTTCCTCCCTATCTGAAGTATCTTTTCACTAGATCTAGAATTCTATATTTTGTTTGCTTTTGCTTTATTTTGTTTTATTTTCTTCACTTTAAAGGTAATGTTTTATTGTCTTCTGGCCTGTATTAGTTCTGACTACCAAAACTGGTAGTCTTTTTACCCTTTGCATATAAAGTGCCTTTTTAGGATTTAAGACTATTCTCCCTATCACTGGATTCCAGCAACTTAATTATGATGTGCCTTGGTTAGGTTTCCTTGTGCTTTTCTTGCTTGGGTTCCATTGTATTGATTAGTACAGTAAGTGTATGGTTTTCATTAACTTTGGAAAAATTTGGGAAATTATGTCTTCAAATACCTTTTTTGCCTATCCCCCTGTTCTCTGGGATTCCGGTTCCACCTGTGTGAGCCTACCAGGTATTTCCTGTGGGTCACTGATGCTCTATTCATTTTTTTAAAGCTTTGACACAGAGAGAGAGAATACAAGGAAGGGAAGGGAGAAGCAGGCCCCCCACTGAGCACGGAGCCCGATACGGGGCTCAATCCCAGGACCCTGGGATCATGACCTGAGCCAAAGGTAGACATTTAAAGGACTGAGCAACCTAGGTACCCCAATTCTGTTTATCTTTTCAGCCTTCATTTTTCTCTCTGCATTCCACTTAGTTCTAGTCTTTCTGCTTCTCATCAAGTTCATGGAGTTATTTTGCAATGTTCAAAGCTGCCTTTAAGCCCATTTAGTGAATTTATTATTTCAGATATTTTATATTTCTTTTTTTTTTTTAAGATTTTATTTATTTGACAGAGAGAGATCACAAGTTGGCAGAGAGAGAGGAGGAAGCAGGCTCCCTGTCCAGCAGAGAGCCTGAAGCGGGCCTCGATCTGACAAACCTGAGCCGAAGGCAGAGGCTTTAACCCACTGAGCCACCCAGGCGCCCCAGATATTTTATATTTCTATTCTGAGAAATTTGATTTGCTTATTTTCTTATAGTTTCCACTTTTCTCTTTAATATTATAGGTTTTTCTTTAAATTCCTGTGCATACTGAACATATATATATAACACCCTTTTTCAAGTCTTGGTCTGCTGATTTCATCATATCTGTTATTTCTGGGTCTCATTTTATTGACAGATTTCCCCCCCTGATTATGGTCACGTTTTCTGAACTTCTTCATATATCTAGTAATTTTTTTGGTTGGATGCTGGACACTGTCAGTGTGAGGGTGCCAAAAGGCTATTCTTTTTATTGATTGTTGAGCTTCATTTTGTTGGCCACTTAATTTACTTGCAGATCAGCTTAAGTTCTTGAGGCTTTTGTGAAGGTTTTGCTAGGGTAGAGACTGAGTAGCCTTTATTCTAAGACTAGACCAACCTCACTTCTAATGGGCACATTTTCTCCACTGAAATCTCTGCTGTATGTTCAGTAGGATCTATCCTCTCTAACTGAATAGAACTCATCTGTCTTCCAACCCTACATGAGCTGCAGAAATTGTATAGTTTCCAGGCCCGATGACATTGCTCTTTTCTCAGCCTTGAAAAATCTCACCACACTTATTTGCAGCATGGTATTTAACCACAAGCTCAAAGGAACACCTCTGCAGATTTTTAGAGTTTGTCTCTGTGCACGCTCCTCCTCTCTGATACTCCATAAAATGGATTGCAGATGCCTCAGGCAATTGGACCTCTATGCTCTGTGTCCTCATCTCACTAAAGCCCCCATTATCTGTGCTCTTCTTGAGTTTCACTCCCTGTAGTTTGCTCTGGTAAATATCTTCAGGCAAAAAGTCAAGCAATTTTAGAGATCACATTTGTTCTCCTCGTAGGGACCTCAGCTCTCTCTTCCTATTGCCCAGTGTCTGAAAATAGTTGCTTCATACACTGTTCAGTTTTCTCATTGTTTAAAGTGCAAGAGATAGTACAGTTCCTCTTATTATGGTATGACCAGAAACAGGTTTTCTAAAAACACATTTTTAAGTTAATGGATTAAAAACAAAAATATAGAACAAGGAAAATTCCTTACTTAGTGTATTGGTTCTTCATATGCTATTAAGCTTATAAATTCTGTGAGTTTTCAGGTTATGTATGTGTGCCACTGGAGGGAAACGCTGAATTCCAGAAATATCGATTGAGTCTAAACATTATACTATAGCCATCCCCAGAAGGTTTTTAAAGGAATTTTTATTAGAGAATTTCAGGAAAATTTTTTTTATAATTGTGTCCTGAGTATATGTTGACATACAGAAAAAACATGGAATTATACTGGCCATGGTTACAAATCTAGGCCAAAAAGCTATCTTAAAACATTCAATAGATTTTAGAGAAATACAAGGAAGCATTTTACCTCTTAGGCAAAATCACTTTTTTAATCAGTTCAGCATTATCTGAAGTTTAACCATTTGTAAATGGTAATAGCTATTCGCAAAGTATAATGTTTTCTGTCAACATATTACCCCCTGAAGTTTAAAATTTAAGTTAAAAATGAATACTTATATGTTTTTCATAAATCTGAAAATATACATGCTTAATATTTTATTAACATTATACTTTCTGTGCAGTACATGGCATAGATCTTATTTGTTAGAAATTAAGATTGATAAGGTAAAATTTCAGTAATTTGAAAGATATGTCACTTATAATAATGGGAATATCAACCTCAGAAAAATCCCTCAGTGGATCAGAAACACGGTAACAGATCATTAATAATTTATTTTATTAATTTAAATTTTAAAATGCAAATGACTAATAAACAAATGAAAAATATCTCTAACCTCAGGAGCAGTTAAACAATATTTTTTTAAACCTACATAGTTCATAATTTAATTCCTGGCATTTTTCCTCACATGTGTTCTTTTGCTAGTCTTTCCCTTTGCACTATTGTCAAAACCCACCTGTTTTCTCATCATAGAAACCTCACATCATACCTGACACTTCTTTCACCCGTGAAAAGTCATCATCACATTTTATCAATTTCACTCCTAAATGCCTCTTGATATTTTTCTCCAGTATCTGAATCCAAGCTACCATTACTTTCTGTTGGGTCACTATGATATCCTGTCTTTGCTATCCAGATTTGCCCCACATGCAGCCCATATCCACACAATATTGTTCAAAAACTTTCATAGCTTTGTATTTTTACTTAGGAAAAAAAAAATCCCTTGAAGTATGAACAAGGTCCGTAAGATCTGGTGATCCCTTACCTCTCCAGCCTTGTCTCATCATGATCCACTTCTGTATATCTAGCGTGCTGCACACTGGCTCCCTGATTCTCATCAAGCTCTGAGCTTTAAGACCTTCTCACTTGTAGCTTCCTCAGTCCTGAATGTTCTCTCTCCATTCTTCTTTTCCCCTGGCATCGAGCCTCGGGAAATGATGTCCTTCATTCTTCCCACACAAGTTCCACCAAATTCCAATTAGATTATAACTTCCATAAAGCCAGAGAACATATTTATAATTGTTAATTTTGGGAGGTCTCAGAACTTGAGTATTTCCTACTTTATTCCTTATTGGTTAATAAGTAATTATTCAGTCATGATGAAATATTTTACATGAAAAAGTTGCTTCCAAGAAGGTATTCAAAAATAGTATTCTCAGTGACTGTCATGGAAGCCTGTATTGGTGCAACCTTTGTGAAAATCAATTTGAAATTGTTATCTTCCAATGTTCCATTTATTTGGCTCTTTAATTCCAAATCTAGGAATCTATCCAAGGGAAATAATCAGATATGCATATAGCTAATAAACAATGTATTTATCTGAGCATTATTTATAATATAAAAACTGGGAAACCTTCAAATAGTCAATAAGTGGAGATCAGCTTGAATGACATTTAGAAAGATTTATTGGCCTAAGTTTTCAAAATATTGTCATAGAATTATGACAGAAAAGCCTTCAATTAATCTTCATGTAGCTGTCTCTTAGAATGAGAATTTAAATATATGGAAGAGCCTGGAAATTTAAATTAAACAAATTAAATCATTTGAAACAAAGTAAGAAGGAGTCTTAGTTTAAAATGATAATTATGGCATCTTACATTATTGTCATGAATCTTATTTAAATAGTAGCAGAGAAAAATAAATAAATAGTAGCAGAGATTAGATCCAAGAGAAAGGGAAGAAAAAATTAATATAGGTAAACAAAGTTATTCTGTAAAATCGTGTGGAAGTGATGGCTGTTTAGAGGTGAGAATTAGCGTTGATCTTCCATTCCTGCACCCAGCACATCGCAAACGTGATGTTCAAGGGTCCTGAGTTCTGTTTATAAAACCAACACACTGTGTTTGAATTGTTCAGTAATGACTATAACCCTGTCATCCTGACTTGTCTGGGTGCTTTGTAATGACCGTCCTTTAATCCCTTTTTTGGGTGGCATGGGACACACACAGCCTATTTGAGAGGGACTGTCAGCATCCTTCACAGGATTACTGCATGGACAACACAGACATGCACAGTCTTTTTTTAAGTTTTTATTTCTAGGTAATCTCTACTCAAACTCACAACCCCGAGATCAGGAGTCACATGCTTTACTGACCCAGCCAGCCAGGTTCCCCTGGACACACATAGTCTTAAGATAACAGTCTGATAAAGAATAAATAATTATGGGGCAAAATACAGATTGCAAATGTCAAATGTCTGGAGGAGGTGGCAAGAGGCAAAGATAAATGTCGTGTAGCTGTGGACAGCATCAGGAAGGCAGGCAAGCTTCTGGCAGTGCTCTGTGTACGGCGCTAAAGAGGAGATGCCTCGTGTCTTACACCGGGGAGAGTTGTCAACCCATTCATTTAGAAATGAATGAAGTGCTTCTAACAAAATCACGTGAAGTGGATATTGATTAATGATGCTGACTTGTTCAATTGTCGTAATATTTTTGAACCCCTTTCTAGCTCTACGAGACACTGGAAAACAGTCTATTAATAGTGACTGGAAGATCGAGCACTCGGGAGCTTTCAACTTAGCAGGCACTACTGTCCATTATGTGAGACGAGGCCTCTGGGAGAAGATCTCCGCCAAAGGCCCTACTACATCGCCTTTACACCTCCTGGTATGAGGGGGCCAACTGATAACATTGCATAATCAACTTCCTATGTCAAAGGCCATTCCCACTGTACCTTCTCTAATCTTGTTTCCAAGTTTGGATTGTCAGGTAGACATCCAAAATTATTGAAGACTGGGGGTATTTAGGCTTTCATTTTAATGTGTTTTATACAATGATACCCAAACCAGAAATTATTGCGAGAAGAGCAAGACATTTTAGGGAATTCATTCATAGTCTTAAAATAGAAGGGATTTATCAGGCAATAAGGAGCCTGTTTTTTCTAGAAGAGCAGTTTTACCAGCAGCGTCTTAGTGAATCAATCACTGACAAGAGCGGGCCACTGGAAACACAGGGCTATACTCAGGGAGTTCATAGCATTTCAAGCATCATGAATCTGCATAAGATACATTTGTTAAAATGATACCTTTCCTGGGAAAAGTTTTGCTAAACATATCTAACAACGCTTCCGATTACCCTTTCCTGTTTTCTTACTGGGTAAATTGATTCCTGCAAAGAAGTATTAAAGTTTGAATCTTGGGGATGATACCTTTCTTTACCGTGTAGTAGAAGACTAGGTATGAGGCAGGATGGAGAATGGAGTGAAGGGAGAACACTGGGCCTCTGCATCCAAGCTGGTGGCTGGTTCACGCGCTCCTTTCGACCTTGAACTTTGCAGTAGTGGTAATGGCTCTGGAGCCTGAAGACTGACTAAAGGGCTGGCATGTTCCCCATCCTAGTGGCAGAGTCTGAAATTCAGACACTTCAACACCTCCTTAAGTCCACACATAAAAACAACTCTAAAACAAGATCAACTGACTGTTTATTTGGAGTGTGGTGTGCCACGCTATTTAATATCGCTGCACAATTGAAGTTGAATTTGTCTTCAATTGGAGACATCTGTGTTGCTGGTCTAGGAGCCAGAGTTCAAATCACGTATCAGCCCATTTGCTTTTCCTGCGTTTATGTGCCTGCAGATCACCTGGGGTTCTTGTTAAAATGCACATTCTAATTCATTTGGTCTGGGACGGACTTGAGATCTGCATTTCTAGCCAGCTCGCAGCGGATGTCACTACTGCTGGTCCAATGACCACTTTTCAGATCACAGTTTTTTATAGAACTGCAGTAGTGGGCTCGACGGACAGGAATGAAGGGAGCAAAGGGAGATGCATGGGAACCTTCTGCTCCAAATCTTCATAATAATGATAATACATCCCATTCACTGAACACTGAGCCAGAGACTGTTCTCAAGTATTTTGCATTCATTACAGTCTTCAGTCCTCACGGACACCCTGTGTGCTGTGTATTATTATTACTCCAGTGTACCGATTAAAAAAAAAAAAACAAAACCCAGTATGAAAAAGTTAAGTAATGTGCACAGTGTCTCCCAGTAAGTTATTCAGCTGTGAATAAACCAGGTGTTACTCAGACCTTTGTGCTGCCTCTCCTAAGGGAAAGCTCAGATCCAAGTTCCTTACTCCAGAGGACATGCGATTCTAAGTATACACATAGTTTCAATAATTGTGTTCTTCATCTCCTCACAGCTCCTTTGGATCCTATCCTTTGATTTAAGTTGGAAACTCCACTCTGTGCTTTGTGCCATCTGTAGAGAAAAAAAAAATGACTAAACAAACATTGTATGACCAATATCTGACTCTTTCCGTGATTGGGTCAGTTGCAATAACAACATTATCAACAACAAACATTTTTAAGGATGGGGTTGCAGAGGAGGCCACCGGGTGACCTGCCTTATATGAATGTAACTTACTTTTTTTTTTTATGGAACAAGACGGGAACTCTTTAAGGAGTCTTTAATTCAAAATCTTTAAACAGCATGTGAGACCTCAGTGTTGGGCAGGGGAGTCTGCTTGCTGCAGAGTCCTTAATCTGACTAGTAATTACCAAGGTTTTTCCTGGAAGCATGAAGCATAATTAAAATCAGTGAACTATGTCTAAAAGAAGGCATCTATGTGACCTGGATTTAGTCAGTAATCCAAGGGAAACTGCACTTCTAAGATATTTTTCGTTAATGACTATTACAGATTGAAAGCCGGTACTGAACTTTGAAAGGCAATACCTTTTTCTGCCATGTTTCACTGTGTGCCCCTCCACAGTAACACGGTCACACTTTCCTTCTTGCAGAGCTCTACTGCCAAAGTCGAATGGTTTAAAAAAGAGCTAATGATTTTGTGGCCAATGCCTTTATTTGAAGTGGCGTTAGGTATTCAAGGATAATCTGAAGTTCTATCAATGAAAAGGTAGCTTTTTTAAGGAAAAATAGATATGTTTCATTAAGTTAAAGAAGTTGGAAAATAGCTATAATTTATGTCCTTTTTATCAATTTAAAAACGATGTAATAGTCTGGTTATGTCCATAAACGAGATAAGTCAATCTCTGTCTCTCTCTTTTTTAACTTAATTTAGCTGGAGGTCCCTTAAAACTGGCAACATCAAATGCGATACTTAAGGCCAAAATAAGCACTGTGATGTGCTTAGAATTAGTACCCCACTATGTTATGTAAATGTGAATTTGAAAACTATTATTTTTATTGTTGATAGAGCTGATTTATACTTCCATTGTGTTAGTTCCCAAATCCACATATTAAGATATGTATCTTAGCATTTCTGTTGATATATTGAGCACAGTCTTGCGATAAAGAAGCAAAGGAAATTAACCCTGTGCTCGTGTTCTGTTTTTCACTTTGAACATTAACTCTGAATTACCTGTCATTACAACTACCTAGATAGAGGTTTAATATTAAACAAAGTTCTTGAATAATGTAACAATTTAAATTTTTAGGTATGTTTTTATGCAGGATATTGTATTACATAGATTGCTTTCATAATCTTCTGATTCATAGAAGTGTTATAGTCCATGGGGTTGCTTCACATGTTTTCTGCAAATGTATTTATAAAGGAACATATGTTCTCATTTGTTCTTTCATTTAAAATGAGTACACGTCAGGCATTTTATTTCTTTCACTTAAAATAGATCTGATTATTGCCCATGCACTCCTGAGCTTGGCCCTGGGTACCAGGGGAGAGCAAGAGAGACATGGTCCCTGCTATGCACTAGTCCAGGGTGGCCCAGAGTTCAGTTCTTCTCAGATATTTTTCATGGTTTATTGCACTCTTGATATATGTGTACATAACTGTACCATTATTAAGTGAGTATTTATTTTAAAAGTTCATTGGAACATAAATTTCTTTTCAAATGAAATGATCTTTCCTACAAATAGAAAATTAATGATCTTGCCAAGACTGAAAGTTAACAGTAAGCAACATGGAAAAATATTATCATCCTCTGGTCAGTTATAGACATTCTCTACCTTATGGCATAAGGTGATTCACACAGTCTTGTATCCTCTTCCTCCACTGACACAGAGACTTACTATCCATTTTGCTGTTTTAGATGCGTGGAAAGGCTACATTTGGTATTAGATTGTGGGTTATATCTTGATGTTAGATAGGACAGATAATCCCATCCTGTCTACTAAAGTCATTGTCTCCATGCATCATACTTTGGGAAACCACCTGGTCCATTCATCGACTTGAGAAAACAGGACCTGGTATCTCTGACCGCTTTCTGGCAGGCTCTTTGTCCTGATGTCTTTAGCTCAGAGATTGAGAGTGTAACTCCAGTCTTTGCAGAAGTATATCACTTTGAAGATTTCAGTAACAATGGCACAATTTTCCATATAAAAGGAGCAGGCACAGCACACACCAAGCATTTTAACGTGTCCGAGTCCGTGGTATTATCTTCACATTGTCTGTGCTCTCCTTTAACCTCGCTGCCTTTATCATTTCCCATATTATAGGTGCTGCTATTTCAGGACCAGAATTACGGTCTTCACTATGAATACACTATCCCATCAGACCCTCTTCCGGAGAATCAGAGCTCAAAAGCGCCGGAACCCCTTTTCATGTGGACACACACAGGCTGGGAAGATTGTGATGCCACCTGTGGAGGAGGTGAGGGCTTTTCCAGCCTTTATCTTATCTTATCAAAGCAGCAGTTGTTTTCTGATTAATCATTGATAATTAAGGCACATTTGCAACTCCTTATTGGAAATCCCAAACTCCTTAAAGGATTGGTAACTGAACCCTTTTGTGAAATCTGTAGCACCTAAATGCCTGAACTCTTGAGGGGATTAAATTGAAGAAAGACCATTTACAGTTAATCATTGCATTACTTTGCATAAGTATTAATGTATTTGTTTACAGGGGCTGCCCGAAGCACACAGTATATATGTGCTTTTGTATTTACTTTCTGTATTAACTTATTATTTTTATAAAATCTTCAAAGTTCTAACTTCCAGAGTACATCTACCCGCAAGAATTTAGCTCTGCAATAAATACAAAGGTGCGATGAGAGAGTAATGTCAGGCTTGCTTCTGTGCCATCTGTGTACTTAGTCCAAAAAGACAGAGCGTCTGACGAAAAAAATTTAATGCCCCCATTCCTTTATTTTGATTCTTCAAAAGTGCCTGTCACTATTTTCTATAAATATAGGTATATCCTGAAATTTCCCTCAAAGGCTTTAAATTATTTTTTCACATTAGAAGTTAGCAGGTAAAAAAAAAAACCAAATTGCTTCAACATAAAATGTGAGATTAGCAAATCACTTAATCCTACTGATGAGACCCTTGAGACCCAGAGATTAAACAGATTATCAGTTACTCTCAGAACCAGTTAGGGCAAGGCAAGAGCTCTGGGTGGGAGGCTCCCAGCTTCCCTTTGTATCACGTATGTCAGCAGCATAGTACTTCATTTATGTTTTGTACTTAATGACAGATTTTCTATAGTTCTTTAGTAATAGTTTCCTTTTCCTCCTAAGGCTAAAAGGAAGCATTATATTCAATTACTTAAAAAATATTATATATATAAAAAATATATGTATATATATGACATGTATGTATATACAATGTAAACAAACTAGTTTATAAGTAACATGTTGTATATATGTATATATTTTATTGCACTATATATAATATACCTACATGTGTTATATACATAACTATATATAATATACATATATGTGTTATATACATATAAGTGTTATATATACAAATTTATGATATAATATAAAAATATAAAGAAACTAGTGTGTATATAGTATACAATATAGATAATATTAATTATATATAATGCATGCATATATCATATTATACATATATTATCATACATATATACATATACTATATATACTATATAATATACATATAACATATAATATATGTCTCTATAATACAAACTGGGTTAAATTATATCCACTATATATTATATAATGTTTATATATTATATTGCATATATTTTTATGTATAATATATATCATTTATATACACATATATGATACACATGTATATTATATATAATGCTTTTTACAGATATAATGTATAATATAATGTGTATATATATAATGTGTATAATATAATCTAGTTTATGTAAAAGAAGTGGAATATAAATTATGTTTTCTAGGCAAAGAAACTATTGATACACATAGCCTAAATGTGCTGTAACAAGAGTGGGCAAGGGTACACAGTAGACTAGCATGCGGGGAAGAATGTTTGGGGAAAGGAAACAGAAAATATATAGTATAAGTAAGTAACATAGTATCAATTTCTGATGAATACTCTGGATAAAAGCATTCTCTTCTGCCTGCGAGAATAAGAAATAAATATGGGTTGGGAGTTGGGAGGGCATAGGTGCAGAATATAGTGGTTTGAAAGGTCTCAATGAGGAGATCACACTGATTTAAAAATCTGCAGTAAGTGTGGATGGATACCGTCTATGAGGATTTCCAGTGGGAATGAGTTCCAGGCACAGGCTCTGAGGCAGGAGTAGAGCTGGTAAGCTCAAGGAGTAGTAAGAATGCTAGTATGGTTTTCCTTTATTTCCTTTAATGCTAGTATGGTTCTCCTTTATCTCAATAAAGGAGAAAACACTGGAGGATTTGAATCAAGCAGTGACTTGTTCTGCTTTTATGTTTTTAAAAGTTATTTCTGTCTCTGAATTGAGAGTAGATGGAATAAAAGAAAACAGTATAAGTAAAGAGATCAGTTAAGAAGTTCCTACAGCAGTCCAAGAAAAAAATGATTGTAGTTTGACCCCAGTGTTATCAGAGGGAGTAGGAGGAAGTGGTCAGGTTCTGTGGATTTTTGAAAGTTGAACTAATAGAATATGTTGAAAGACTAGATGTGAAGCGTGAGAGAAAGAAAGATGCCAGGATTGACTGTGATGATTTTGGCCAAGCAACTGGCAGGATGAAGTCACCATCACCTTACCTAGAAAAGCCTGTGCAACAGCAGGGTTAGGAAAGAGTTTGATTTCCAACAGAAGTTCAAGATCCCTTTTGACTATCTAAGTGCGATCAAGTATGATCTCTAAGTCAAGTGTTCAGGAGAGAAGGTCAGAGTACAGATAGAAAATCTATGGATGATATTTGCAAACACTGAGACTAAATCAGGTCACCGAAGGAGTGAGTGAAAAGCGGAGAAGCTACTAAAGCATTGAGCCTTGAGACACTCTGCCATATAGAGTTCAGAGAGAGAAGGAACCAGCAAAGCAGATTAAAATGAGTAGCCACCACCACAGAAGAAGCAGGCAGAAGAGAATACTTTTCTGTATAGCAAATGGAAAGTATTATAAGAAGGAAGGAAAGATCAAGTCTATCAAAAGCTACAAAAATAAAGTGGACTAAAAATTGAGTTACCTTTAAATATATTTACTATATTTTAAAATGTGTTTATTGCATTTAAATGTTTATTACATTTTAAAATATATTTATTATATTTGAAGCAAAGAAGTCAGTGATGACCTTGTCAAAAATAATTTTAAGGAATTTTTTGACCCAAGAGATTAAATGGAGTGGATTCAAAAGAAAATTGAGGGAAGGAGAGTATACAGGACACACTCTCCTCCTGAGGATGTAGAGTAATTAGTAGAAGGATGTCAGAATTACTCTAGCAGTTTAAAAAAAAAATGTTATCTGTTATGCTTGCCACAGTGATATTTTCAAAGGCTATGTTTCTCCTGGGCCCCCATTATCTTCAAGTGATGTGGGAATCCTCTGCCTTCCTGTCCCCTCCTGCTAATGGTATCATATACACTCAAAGCCCCATTGTTTAGTGTTACCAGCAGCCATTTCATTTAGGGGGTCCTGCTTCATATTCTCTATGCAAGTAAAAAACGAAAACACAAATAGAAACAAACACATTTAAAATGAAAACCTAGGGCGCCTGAGTGGCTCATTTGTTAAGCATCTGCCTTTGGTTCAGGTGGTGATCCCAGGGTAATGGGATGGAGCCCCGCATCAGGCTCCCATTTTGGTGAGCCTCTTCTCCCTCTCCTCCTGCCTGCTGCTCCCCCTGCTTATGCTCTCTCTCTCTCTCTGTCAAATAAATAAATAAAATCTTCAGGAAAAAAAAATGAAAATGAAAATCTATTTGGTTAGAATTTTCTCTTTAACATAACTCAGACAAGAAAGACCAGCCCCCATCCAATGGTAGGATGTAGGGGAATGGAGTGATAAAAAGTTTGAGTTCTTATTGTAACACTGAAAGGCAAGTATTAAAATCTGTGTGTATTTGAAAGTCTGGACAGGAAAATGTTTGCCCAGTAAACTTTGTTTTCCTCATTTTTTTCTTGCTTTTATAATTATTGTCTAATAGGAGCTACATTAGAAGTAAAACATAAAAGATTTATCAGTCTTCATTTTGAACCCACAAATTTGGGGGGTTAACATTTTTCCCCAAAATCACATTAATTACAATGTAGAATATGTTTTGCCAGTTGCCAAACCTGAAGGAATAGAGGTTTGCTGTAAATTCTTTAAGTTCCAGAGTCAGAAGGGCTTTTAGATAGTCTTAAGCATCACTTCTTAATTATTAACATGAGAAGATTTAAATGTGTAGAGTTTGACTTCCCAAGGCCACATGCCCCATCGCGGTAGAAGTCAAATTAGAATCCAGGACTCCTAAAGTCGAATCTTCTCTCCTCCACATGTCTCATACTGCCTTCAAGAGCAGCTCAGAAGGCTTCCCCCACACACACACACAAAATGCAGTCCCTTAAAGATCTTAGAAGTTTTGTTTGGATTCAGAGATGTTTTATTTAATCTACTCAGTAAGAGTTTAGATATGTCCCTATTTTTATTTCAAATGGGTTATTTTGTAAAATAGTCCTAATTAGACAGAAACTTTATATGATTTGCACTTGAATAGACCTTCTCTTTCAAATCTGTTCCATTGTGTTTAGTCAACAGTTTTCAATTATCTCTGACTATGTTAATAGGGTACATATTCCTTTGAGTGCCAAAATATTTCTGGGCTTTTGGATATTATTTTCCTTTGCAGTTCATAAATAAAGCAGACAGACAGGATTTCAAGAATCGCATCACTTCTAACTTCGTATTGTCCATTTTATAGCCAGAAAGAGCTTTGTAATCTTTCAGCATATTCATGAATTAAAGGACAGTCAGTTCAAAGCACAGAACATTGGAAACAGATTCATGCAAAATTTATCTTCAACGGCAAGAGGAATAATGGCACTGTTTTACTTCACAGGACTATATTAAGCAAGAGCAAAGAAAATATCACAAAGCAATATAAAATTTCAGTGTTCGACATGTAATTTTTGTGGATGCTGTTGTAAGGCATTAGATTGCCAGCAATAAGTGGGAAAGAAATTAAAAAAAAATACCTACTGTCAGGTAGCTTAATTTTTATTGTAATGATCTTTCACCCCAGAATCTCGAACTGTGTTAGAATGAAAACCCAAACTAAAGTAAATTCCCTGTGAATTTTAATTAGTTTTATTACTATCAGTTATTACAAGATATGGAAAGCCTTTTAGAAGGAATATTTTTAAATATCGAATGGATGTTGAGGCTCTCTGGAAAATTTTTCCAACAATATAACTAACATGTGTATGCTTTTTGGCACTGTCTTTTCACATTCTAGTTATAGTTTTAGAACTATTTGAAAGGATATATATCATCCCATGATATATAATTTTGATAGTTTTAGAATGATTTGAAAGGATATATATCATTTCTTATTTTAGCATTGGCCATTGAAATTATTTTTTTTACTTTCATACAGCTTAAAATGTATTTGGGAAATAAATGTTTACTTAGCAGTACTGTTCTAAAGCATCTATAAACTCTTTGAAGGGCTATTTTAAATTTATTTTTGGCACCTAAGAAGTATGGTTCACTGGATAAAGTTCTTTTTGACATAAAAGACCTTTTTAAGTGATCTTGGTCTTCAGAGCATTTGACTGAATTCATGATACCGTTTCATGGTATCTGACGGTTAGCATTAGCATTCCACAGTGCCGCATACAATAACTGCATTCCTCTAGAATTTATTTTGAACTGGCGGATGGATTAGTGTTATAAAACCTAGAGTAAGAGCCCCAATATTCAGTAATCTCTTTTGAAATAAATGAATAGACATGCTTTTAGGAAATCTAAATAGATACAATTTGAAGGGGAAAAAAACAAGCCAACATTTCACATTTTTCGCTTTAGTCCAAACTCAACCAATTGACAAATCTCACTCTGTTGGCCTTATATTGTGATATCCTTTAGGCATGGCTTTCCTTGTGCATGAACAGATTCTAAGGAGGATCCAAGCCTTTGGATCCGGGTGGAGGGGACATCTCCGAGTACAATACCCCTATCCCTTTGCCGGCGTGGTTTGTTTCCATTGTCCATCTTAAAGGTACATTGCCATTACCTGCACCATAATAAATGTTATTACCTGAATAAAATGCACCAAAATATATTTTTTCACCATATTATTTCATTTCAATAATATTTAATACAGCTTTAAATTCTACTTTCTTTAATAAGAACATTTTTATATTAATGTGAACTCTTTATGAACTTGAGCCTTAGCATCTACATAATTCATTAGCTGAAATTGCCATAAATAACTATCTCCCATAATTAGTCATTTGGTGTGCAAATGACTTTTCACCATTTTAGGAAATAGTCTTGTCTTAGGACAGAAAGCACTTTGGCCTTGACTTACATTCTTGTACTTCACTCATTGATTTCTTTAGCAATACCAAAAATGCACTCACTGTTTCTGAGTGGTCCAGTGATGAGTGCTTTCTGTGTTTAGAGGATTCACTGTTCATTTAGAGTTATCAGCTAATAAAATCACTGTTCAGAGTGATATTGGAAGATGTAGAAATCATTCCAGGGCTATGCATAGGTGCAAAGGCACTGAGGTTTGTGAAAATGCTTATTTCTAGGGTGCAAAATATGAGGATCGAGGAGTGGGAGATACTTTGACCATTTTTTTTTATCTCTTTATGGAAAGAAGTTAGTGCATGAAGATTCCTGAGTGTTATGCTAGCTCTTGAGTTGAATTTGTCTTGAAAGTTATGGGATCCCATTAAACTATTTATGTGCATTGATATGTGTTGTAAACAATACAAAATAAAAATATATATATTTTTAAAGATTTTATTTATTTGACAGAGAGAAACACAGCCAGAGAGGGAACACAAGCAGGGGGAGTGAGAGAGGGAGGAGCAGGGAGCCCGATGTGGGACTCGATCCTGGGTCTCCGGGATCATGACCTGAGCCGAAGGCAGTCGCCCAACCAACTGAGCCACCCAGCGCCCCAAAATATTTTCATTAAAAAAGATGAAATAGTCATTTTAACAGTAAGCCCAAGCCCTGCAGGAAAATTTTTATACAAATGTCAAAAAATGGCTAAGAATTAAATGGTATGCACAATTTTGGAAGTTGTCCAAGTTAAAATGTATGCTTAAAAAAAAAAACCTTCATTTTACATAGTTTTTTTTTTTAATATTTTATTTCATTATTTGACAGAGAGAGATCACAAGTAGGAAGAGAGGCAGGCAGAGAGAGAGGAGGAAGCAGGCTCCCTGCTGAGCAGAGAACCCGATGCGGGCCTCGATCCCAGGACCCTGAGCTCATGACCTAGGCTGAAGGCAGAGGCTTTAACCCACTGAGCCACCCAGGCACCCTTTACATAGTTTTTTAAAGATTTTATTTATTTGATAGAGTGAGACCGCAAGAGAGGGGATACAAGGAGTGGGAGTGAGAGAGGGAGAAGAAGGCTTCCCACCGAGCAGGGAGCCCCCTGTGGTGCTCTCTCCCAAGACCCTGGGATCATGACCTGAGCCGAAGGCAGACACTTAAGGACTGAGCCGCTCAGATGGCCTCATTTTGCATATTTCTAAGAAGTGCTCAGAGAAAAGCCCTTCGTCCTCATTAAAATACGTTTACTTTTGGTTCACTTGCTCACCATTGTTTTTCCATAGAAAATTAATAAATATATAATTTGAGAAAATTATGAAGACGAATGAATATATACATATAGAGTCTTTGTCTTATAGAGGTTCAGAATTTTATTTAAAATTTGGAGTGTCCAAGAAGATAGAGAAAATTTCAGTGCTGTCTATTGAAACACTGAACACACACCCAAGAACGTGTTTCCATATTTATGATGCCAGTTCTATAAATGTCATCTACCTGGCTAGAACATATTGTTACTAAAAATATCAATTTGATGGGGTTAAATACAGAGCATAGAAAAAATAACAGCTTATATCTGAGACTGGAGAAGAAGGCACCGATCTAATATCTAGTCTTCATTATGTATCTTCAGAGAATAAAGAAAAAGTCAATACATAAAAATTCCCCCTTGTTTTCAGATTTTGCCCAAACTTGGTAATGTGACCAACTGCATAATGGTTATGTTCTTTTATTCCTAATTGTATTCAGAACATTGAACCTGATTTCCCCAATACTGATTTAATGGGAATGACCCAGAGGTGAAGTTAGTTGCCGTAAAGCAAGTAATAACACTGTCAACAGCTTATAGCTACTCATGGTTCAGGCAGAAAGCCAGTACTTCATCACTTTCTGCCCGTCCCGAGGTTCCACAGTATTAGATGCATTATAAATACTGCTTTTAGATGCTAGAAGGGAAATTTCCTGTGTTGCCTGGAACATAAAAATATATAAAAGAAAAAAGTCAAACAATAACATTTCCATATGGCTGTACAATCTAGTTGTATTTTCATTGGTATGGTGTGCATGTAGATAGGCAATAGATTTCTTCCCCCCGATTCTGTTGCTTTTGTTCAATGACATTTATAAAAAGGAAGGGCCAAGCTTATCCTATCCACTGAAACATGTATGATGTGAGTTTCCTTGCTACACTGTGGATGGAGAAGTCCCAATTCACAATCACGCACCGCTCTATTTTCTTACAACATCAAGGTGATCCCTGAAGTGACACAGGTATCTATGGCTCTTTTGCTATATCAGCATTTACACTTAAAGGATTTTCTTCAAGAGCTTAACATGTTAGCTCTAGGGTACTATAACCAAAGTTATTTATTTTCTGAAGAAAGAAAAGTTTCTGTATAATTAGGTCCGAGTTATTTACCTCATAACTACATATATGGTCAGCAAAAGTTCTCTGGATAATGTCTGCTAGTCATTTTTTTGTATTGCAGTTGGTGGAAAAACCACAATTTAAATTAGCTTAGGCAACTCCATCTATAATGCAAAAGAGTGTCTTATAAATTGGAAGGCATTAAATTCGATTTTAAAGCTAACATTTATATTTAATGAGAGTAACATGTATGTTAAGCCAACTTTAAAGTAGACATCATCAGAATGTAGAAGTTGTACTCATATCTGCTAGCCTTCTACAGAATTTGCACAGTATTTAGTATGTGCATCGTGTCATAAAGGAGCACCTGGAGCGTAGGAAACTAGCTTTTGTGATCACAACCCTTAGGTAACTCATTACCTTGAGAGGCTGATTTTCTTTGTGAAAGAATAAACATGTCTCTGTCAAATAAATAAATAAAAGCTTAAAAAAAAAAGGAAAATTGAAGTTGGTAGGTATTGAGCTCTTCTTATGAGTAAATCTAATGCCACACTCCCTCCTTCTTGATGGTGATGTTCAAAACGTAGGCACCTGGCCATAAAGTCCTGCAATTCAGCCCCTTGGTTCTGTTTGCCAAGCTGGGAAAAGACCTTTTACCCGTCCGGCACTCTCTTGTCTCTATTGAGCTCTCATAGAGTAAGTTGCATTGCACTGGATCCGGAATTCTCCCGGTAGGGCGTAATTGGCCAACATGTGCTGCCTGTGCTAGGAGATACAACTGAAGATGAAAGTAAATGATTTCAGTACATGATATATAATAATCAGAGCTTTAAATGTTAGTTACTACACACACGGTGGGAGAGAAAGAGAGGAGAGGGAAGTAGTAACACTGTAATAAGTGTTAGGTAGACTACAGATTGTCCTGGGGCTGTGCTCTAGTGAGGCTGAGAGGGAAAGGAAGGAAAGGCCCTAAGCTTATACCTGTCCTTCTGCCTTCTAGTGAGCCAGCCTCCAGCTTCTCCCCATCCCCCATTCAGGACAGAGCAAAAGATACTCAAATGTTATTCAAAGTAGCTCTCTCTCTACTTCCTTCTTTCCTTCTTTCTTGACACCAGCCTTCCCTCTCTGTTAATTAAATGACAGAGTGACCTCTCTGCCACCAGCCCAAGCTGTAGTATTTGGCACAACGGGCATGAATGCTCTGAGCTTCCTAATTATCACTGCATGACAGTCATCAGACCCTAACTAATGGCCTTGCAGTAGAGACCCAGAAGACTTTTGATTATTTTCCTAATCCTTTGTGACTCATCTGGCTTTAAAATTGTTGGTTGATTTAATTACTTCATAATGTCAAACAATAAGTTAAATTAGATTATGAAATCTTTATAGATATTCAGACTCTTAGAGAGAAAGAGAATTAGCACGTGTGTAGTGGGCTTTCTAGGTGCAAGATGAAGTAATGAAAATCTTGTCAAGTAAATGTGCTTAAAGGGCCCAGATAAAAATAAATATACTGTGCAAGAGGTCATTTTTATCTTCTGTGATCAGACTTTATCTTAACAGAGAATGTAGAAAAGCCAGTTTTCTGTAATCTGGTGAAAAATACCAGGAGTCCCATGGCTTTTCTTGGAGAACGTCACAATAAACAGGGAATGAGGATGTCTAGAATGTGGTTTCACAAAAGCATACAGGTTATTTGCAAATTACTGCTTTCCACCACTGAATCCTAAAAGATGGCATAGTCCTTCCTAACAAATCTTTAATTAATGTCTTGGCAACTTATGCTGCCACAGTTCCTTGGGAATATAAAACTTGCTATTTAGTTTCTTTTTTCTTTAAGATTTATTTATTTATTTTTGAGATTTATTTATTTATTTATTTATTTATTTATTTATTATTTATTGTAGAGAGAAAGCCTGTGCACATGTGCTAGCTGGGAGAGGGGCAGAGGGAGAGGGAAAGAGAGAATCTTTAGCAAACTCTGTGCTACAAGGGGCTTGATTCCACAATCCTGAGATCATGACCCTGAAATCAAGAGTCAGATGCTCTACCAACTGAACCACCCAGACGCCCTGCCATTTAGTTTCTAATGAAGAAATAACCACTGATCTTCCTTAAGCCTAGAGATACATTTTTACGTAAATGATAAATAATACCTTCATTGATCTAACTTAAAATTGCTTCCCAAGTCTGAAAATTACAGCAAGCCTATGCACACCCCCTATGTTGTTCATTTGCTCTTTGCAGGAGAAAGGAAGACAACGGTGTCTTGCACAAAAATCATGAACAAAAACATCAGCATCGTGGACAGTAAGAAGTGCAAGTACTTAACCAAGCCTGAGCCGCAAATTCGCAAGTGCCATGAACAGCCATGCCAGACAAGGTAACCGTGTCCTACCCCCTGTGAAAGCTCCGAGTGATCACTCAGTTGCTAGTGTTCAAAACACACTCAGAATATTAACAAACTCACCTTTTCCTAAAGGCAGTGCAAAAGAACATGTACCAGAATGCCAGGTTTTAAACACGCAAGGTCTAGGAAAGACAGATCATCGCTTGAATGGGAAGAGTATAAAAGCAGCAAGGCAAGCTAGGATTTCCCTCCACTTTCACTGTATTCTCCACAGTGTGAAAACAACAACTAAGTGGGATGGACAAGGTGTAATTAAAATCCTGTGGTGATCTGTTGGCCACTTCTTCAAAAATCTGGTCATGCGTTGAATTTAGCTATTCTCAGATTCTCTGAACTGTTGTGTTAGAGATTGCCAAGGATGATATGAACCGAAGCAGGACTGGCTGGGACCCAGTCCCTCACAGGGCACCAGGGACAGTGTGGTCCTCCTGGTTCCCCAGGCTGCCTCCTCACTTCCTCTCCCAGAACTCCTAGTCTGACTGCCCAATTCCTGACCTCTGCTCTCAGGATTCCTGTGCTGGGTCCTAGTTGCAGAGGGTCAGCTGTTTTGGTCTCGTGTGACTTCCCCAATGAGTATGAGGCTACAAGGTAGGCAAAAACTTTTGAGCAGGAAGTAAGACGGGGACGGTGAGCAGCGGAAAATGATGTAGAAAGAAGAGTATGCCTTAGTAACCCTCAGAGATGAGGAACCCGAGTCTAATTTGAAAGTGAGCCAGCAGCAAGTCCGTCTGGCATAATTCCCATCATAGGGCTCCTTGAATATACATGGGCTTTCATATAAAATTAATGGGCTTCAGTGGGGCTGACCCCCAGTGGCAAAGGTCCTAAAAGCTTTCAGAGATAGAATGATGAAAAGAGTGTGAGGCTGCCTTGATTCATCTGGAATCCAGGGATGGGGACAAGTGTGGGGTCTTGACACTCAGAGATCTGTTGAGGCTCAGTCAGTGAGGGTGTCCTCAGTTGTGAGTTCCCAGACAGCCACACAGAGATTGAGCCTCCCTGCCCCTGGCTCCTGCTCTGGAGAATTTATGTGTCCTGTATCTCAGATATGCAAAGAATCTGCAGCTTTGCAGTGGTCTGTAACTAATAGAATATTCTTCCTGATGCTCCACCGCAGTAAGTATGGAGGGAGGAGGAACAAAGTTGCCAATTAACGATAATTAAACCTTTTCTTAATCTCTTTGGGAATTTGTGTCATCCAGGCTAATGCTCAGTTCTTCTGCCTCCCTGCCTCCCCTTCCCCATCTTCCCCACCTCTGATGCACCACTGATCCTGAGTTCCCTCTGTTTCTGGTTTATTGCAAAACTTAGTTTTTAAGCCCTTCAGATCCAGCTCGTGCTATGTTAATGAGAGTTTAAAAGAATTTGGAAAATCCTTTCTTCCTTTCCAGTGCTGAAATCTGAAGGCTTGCTTTTCTGTAGGTTAGATTTGGTGTATTTAAGGTGACAAAAGCTGATTATCAACTTTTTCTTTACTTTGCTTTCCTGCTCCAATATTCTTGCCCTTCCCAAACCCCCAGGGAAAATTATGGTTCTAAGGAATAGGACAGAAGAATGATATGTAAAAGGATGTGCAAAAAGATAAAAGCACATTAATATAGTCTCAGTAATGTTATGCGAATTCTACCTACCTCGCTCTCTGCTTTTCAAGGTGACTTCATAAGTAGATGAACTAATTAAGCTTTTTTCCAAGGCAATGTAGTAATCAACAGGAAAAGTGATGTAGGGAATTACTGGTACCTGCAGTTAGGTTTTTGACTCCTTTCCGTTTAGTGCAGGACAGATATAAAAGCAGGGGTTTTGGCCTTTGCCCGGTCAGCTAAAGAACCTGGATCATTTTTATTATTACCATTCCTAAGAATTATCTTTTTTCTTTATCTCTTTTAATAGATATTAAAATGCTAATTTATCGTGTATTAAATTATTAGCCAAAATATTTCAAAACACCATTTGTTTCATATACCATATACTTCTTCCATTTGGAGGAGAGAACATGTTTTTCTCTGATTTATCAGGAATCCAGGAGGAGTTGGATTTGAGGACTAGAGCATATTTGTCACTTCCAGTTTGGTCTGTAAAGGCTCAGAATGTACAATACACACCATTTATTGTTCATCACTGATCTCAGCTATCTTGGGGGAAAAATGTCTTGCTAATGACTTGGTAAATGAACAGTTTTAAAAGGTCACTACATTTCTGAGTGAGAAATTTTTGCAGCTGGACCCTGGATGTTTTTGTTAGAGATTATTATCTTCCTTCCCTTGGTAAAGGAGTCAGTATATTGCAAACCACCAAGAAGCAATGCCAGTGAGGTTAACCAAAATACTGAAAGATAAGAAATGGAAAGGAGTGATTATTAGGGGTCATGGTAGGAAAACTTTTTGTGACTTACTGGCATAGCATAACCTTTAGTTTTCCTGCTTCTTCTTTTTCCCCACCCTAGTAAGAAGCATTCCAATTTCTGTTTACATTTATTGAAAAAAAATCACTAAATAAACTGATGGAACCCTACATGCCAAATATAAAATATATCATTCACTGTAAACAGCTTTGGAAGAAGGAATCTTAAAGATAAGGGAATGGGATCATTCCAAATTACATTAATTCTAAAATACAAAGGGCTTTATTAGAATATGTTTTACATTCTAGTCTTAATTTTGAGCAGCTTTCACAAGGAAAGGAAAAAGTTAATTTGGGGGCACCTGGATGACTCAGTGGGTTAAGTGTCCCACTCTTGGTTTCTGCTCAGGTCATGGTCTCAGGGTCATGAGACGGAGCCCTGCATCAGGCTCCATGCTCAGCTATGAGTCTGCTTGGGACTCTCCCCCAGGCCCCTCCCTCTCCCTCTTCTCATGTTGCATGTGCACGCATGCTCTCTCTCTCTCTCTCTCTCTCTCTCTCTCTCTCTCAAATAAATAGATAGATAGATAGATAGATAAAAGATTTTTTGAAAAAGAAAAAGTAACTTTGATCTTTATACTAAGGATTTCCAAAAATTTATTTATTTAAAAATATGAGATTCTATGAAATTGCAAATACTCCTCTTTTCGGTACTGTCTTTTTGGTCCCATAACTAGAGAGAAATGTACCTACATGGTACCTACATTTATTTAGTTTCTGATTCATCTTTCTACGTGGGTTTAAATTGTGGTTATAATCTGTGAATCCTCATGTAGAAAGATGAATCAGAAACTAAGTAAGTTTAGAAAATAAATACTTTAGGAAAAATCTACTGGGACTTTCAAGCAAAATGGTAGATCTTCATCATAGTTGGTAGACCAGCAGACAAGAACTTGTTAGAGGCAATACTGGAATGCAGTGTTATCAGGATATTTTTTTTCCTTTTCAGAAATTGAAGCATAGAATCATTTAGAATTAAACCATTGTACAGATGAGAGAGCTAGATTGCATGTGATGTGACTTTCCAACTTTTGTCATTGCCAGGAGAATTTGGGTTTAAGTTAACTTGGAGGAATTGATACTATTTCTGTAAAACATAGACACAAATACCAGTCTGAAAAATGTTTAATGACAAGCTATTATAAGCAATGTGTTATGGATGCAAAAAAGAATATGAGATTGATCTCTGCCTTTAAAGAGTATATATACTAATCAGGAAAAGAAGGGCAAATTTGGGAGGGAGGATGGGAACCTCTCCACTTCCTTAGGGAATATCTAGCAAATGCGACGTGAGAGCCACAAGTCAGGTACCAGAGGGCAAAGGAGAGCACAGTCACTGTGGGCTGCATGGAGAAACCCTTTCAGGAAGAAGGGACTTGGAGCTGGCTTCCAAGAATCCAGGTAGTGGGTTCCATTGATGGGTACCACGTGGTAAAAACAGAAAGTGTTTGAGGAGCAAGCTGAGCATAGGGGTTTCCTTTCCAAACAAATGAGAGATGAAGCTAGAGAAATGACTAAGTATAAATTACCTATAAATATATTATAACACACATAGTATTACTATGTACTGAGTCCCTATTGTGTGTCAGACAGTATAATAATAAACACTTGTACAAATGACAAAATAGAAACTTCACAGCTGTGAGTATTGTATTGAGAATGTGCATAGCTAGTAAGGAACCCAGAACTAAGCTCAGGACTTCTGACTGCCCTGCACTGTGCTGAAATAGGATCATACAGGTAGTTTGGGTGGATTTAGATTCCCCTGAGAGGGTTGACCTAAAAATGGAAAATGCAGAACATTTTACTGACAAGAATCATACAAATTTCATGAATTGATTTTGTGGCACAAGGCTTGGTTCTTCCGGCAATCAATTTGGGGAGGCCCTTAGGCTATATCTCAACTCAGTAGAAATGCCAGTGCCCATAGCTGTGTGCCACTGCCCTGATGACGGTTTGAGAAAAGGATGTCCATCTAGGTGTTAAACTGTCTATGTATTGGCAGAGTCACTGTATCAGTGAAATTCAAGAAAAAGATCTGGAGTTCTTAAGGATCCCTAAAATGAGGTCACTTCATGTTTACCCCTCTGGCCCTGCACCCCCAGTGTCTGGGATTCCATGGTCACTACATAGAAGCCAGCCTGAGGAAGCATCCAGAGCTTTATCCAGATCTTTATCCAGAGGATATCGCCCAGGGACGCAGGAATCTTGTTGCCGGCCATTGTCGATGCACTAAGGATTGCTTCCTCCAGTAAGAGGGTAATTCTCAGGCTCAGGGCTCCTTACCTTGCCCATATCTGTGTTTGTCTCGTGGTGAGATCATCTACAGCCTCATTTCAGTCTCTGACTCTGCAACCTTGTGACCCTTGGTGAGTTGCTAAAATCCCCCCTTGCCTTGGATTCCCTTTCTGTAGAAGGCCGTGAGAGTTGTAGCACTTAACACACGGAGCTGCTGTGAGGATTGAAAACACACAGCACAGGAACAACTCTTGTATGGGTATCGCAGTGTGGCCAGCATGGTAAGCACTAACAGGAAAAGAAAAACGTAGTATGGCACAAACGGAATCTGATCTTGGAGATTCTGAGGCAGAGATTAGAAATACAGAGAACTCAAAATGATAGAAAGCACAGATGTTTTTGAGAAAAGTATATATGAAGGTCAAAGTCAGTGTGCAACAGTTCTGACTCCAGACATGACAAAATACACAACGGGTCGGTATCTTTCAACCAGTTTCAGTAGTTCTTGCTTTACTTTTAGATGGATGATGACAGAATGGACCCCCTGTTCACGGACTTGTGGAAAAGGGATGCAGAGCAGACAAGTGGCTTGTACCCAACAACTGAGCAATGGAACTCTGATCAGAGCCCGGGAGCGGGACTGCGCCGGGCCTAAGCCTGCCTCTGCCCAGCGCTGCGAGGGCCAGGACTGCATGACCGTGTGGGAGGCAGGAGTGTGGTCTGAGGTGCGGCACATGCCCCTGTCCCTTCCCACGCCCTTGCTCTCCTCCGACTCAGCTGGTGTGAGGGCACGGGCTGTCACATGCTCAATCTCTGTGCGCGGCAGAGTCCAATACCATCCCTTAATTTTTCTGATAATAAAAGGAATATATGGGGCACCTGGGTGGCTCAGTAGGTTAAGCATCTGCCTAAGGCCCAGGTCATGATCTCAGGATCCGGGATTGGGTCCTATATCGTGTCCTGGGATTGAGTCCTGCTCAGCGAGGGGCCTGCTTCTCCCTCCCCCTCTGTGTTCTCTCTCCCTCTCACCCTCTCTCAAATAAAATCTTCTTAAAAATAAATAAAAATAAATAACTAAAAGAAATATACTCATTACATATAATTTTGCAAACAGGAAAAAAAAGTTATTTAGTCTTCAGTCAATATTGTAACATAAGAACATATTATTTCTACATTTTAGAAGACTGCTTTTTTCATTTTTTCATTTATATACCATGAGTACACTCTTTAGTGGGCAGAAATGTTAATACACATTTGATTCATTGTCTATCCCTGAACATTTAAAAGGGAAAGAAGAAAGGACATTAACATTTAACAGTCATCTTCTGTAGGTAAGGACTCTGTTTTTATTTCTTATTTAGGATATTGTTCATATTT
>PITA01022850.1:0-29494 GCA_004023965.1 Spilogale gracilis | reverse complement strand
CTAACCTTTGGGCCATGTATTTAAACAAACTAATAGCCTTCATAAAAGACTGGGTCAGTATAGTGCAGCTAATGGTCCTGAGGCAACAATATAAAGGACTATCTGGCCCCAAATATGTAGAGGCCTCTCACCTAAAATGAGTAAGATTCCTCATTATGAACGAGTAAAGGGGGGAATGTTAGGGCCTGCTTAGCCTGAATGCCGGCAGAACAGGCTCTGAAACTTCCTGGGACTTAGGCCTCTGCATATCTAAGACCCCCTGGTGACTGATGCCTTTACAAGGCCTATGTTAACCAAATGGAGGCAGATTGGTCAAGGAACCATCTGTGCATCTTGCTTCCTTGCCCCAGTACCGGAAATGTGTGAGTAGTTCAGGAATTGGGGAGGGGGCTAACAATGTTATCTCACCCTAGCAGGAAAATTACTGTGTAACTCTTGCTTGCTGTTTGAAACGTATATAAACCCCTAGACCCTTGCATTCGAGGTCCTTGCTGAAACCCGCTGTGCCGGGCAGATGCTTGGACCCTAGCTAGCTGGAAATAAACCTCACGGTGTGATTTGCATTATCCTGAGCGTCCTCGGTTTCTCTTTGGGGAGGCGGTCGACATCGGACTTTAACTGAAGACACACTGAAGAGTGGGAATGCCAGCTTTTGGCTCTGGGGCTGGAGATTGGGAGGCCACCATTTTCATTCTCATTCTCTAAAGTGGCAAGGAAAGCCTTCACTGAACAGAGGCCATATGGAGCAATCCAGAGCCCCTTACTTAGCTCGGACCTCTGGCAAGGGCAGTGCATTTCCTCCTAGGGCAAAGACAACCTGAGAATCAACACAACAGGCCCTACCTCCAGAAGATCAGCAAAAATATCCAGCTAAGACCAAGTTTACCAATCACACAGAACTGCAAAAGTCCACCACTAGGGAAAAATAGTATATAGAATTCTTGTTTATTTGTTTGTTTTTCTCATGATTCTTAAGTCTTTCCATTTTAATTTTTTCTCTTTTTTTTACAACCAATCTCTTATTTTATCCACTTTTTGTCTTTTTTCATTTTCATATTTGCAGTTACAGTCTATCCTTTCCCTGCATTTACTTTTTATCTTTGAACCTATATGTTTTTCTTTCTTTACAATTTTGGAATCTAGTTTTCTAACAAACACATCAAAAAACACATAGAATCCAGTGTATTGCTCTTTTCTGTTCACCTGTCTGAATATATTCTTTTTTTTCTTTTTTTTCTTTTTGGTTTTGAGGCTTTTTTCATGTGTTCAGTGCATATTTCTCTGGAGTTGTTGTTGCCATTTTAATATTTTGTTCTCTCATTCATCTATCCTTCTCTGAACAGAATGACAAGAAAGAAAAACTCACCTCAAAAAAGAGCAAGAGACAGTACTGACAGCCAGGGACCTAATCAGTATGGATGTAAGTAAGATGTCAGAACTAGAATTCAGAATAATGATTATAAAGATACTAGCTGAAGCTTGAGAAAAAGCATAAGAAACACTAGATAATCTCTTCCTGGAGAAATAAAACAATTAAAATCTAATCAAGTAGAAATCAAAAAGGCTATTAATGAAATGATAATAAAAATGGAAGCTCTAAGCGAAATAAGCCATAGTTAAAGGGCCTATCCAGAGAATGTAAATTATCATATGGTTTCACTTATTTGTGGAACATAAGGAATAGCATAGAGGATATTAGGAAAAGTATGGGGAAAATGAAGGGGGAGAAATCAAAGGGAGAGATGAACCATGAGAAAGTATGGACTCTGAGAAACAAACTGAAGGTTTAAGAGGGGAGTGGGATGTGGGGATGAGTGAGCCTGGTGTTGGGTATGAAAGAGGGTACATATTGCACAGAGCATTGGGTCATTGGGTGTTATATGCCAAAAATGAATCATGGAACAGTATATCAAAAATTAATGATGTATTGTATGGTGACTAACATAACATAATCTAAAAAATAATAAGTAAGTAAATAAATAAATAAATAAATGAAATGAAGTGAAAATGGAGGCTTTAACTGGTAAGATGAATGGGGTGGAAGAGACAACTAGTGATAAGGAGGACAAAGTGATGGAGAATAAAGATGCTGAAGAAAAGAGAGAGAAACCACTACTGGATCATGATGGGGGGGGTTCGAGAGATAAGTGATACCATAAAGAAAACAATATTAAAATAATTAGGATTTCAGAAGAAGAAGAAAGAGACAGAGGTGTAGAAGATATATTGGAACAAATTATAGCATTGAACTTCCCTAATCTGGGGAAGGGAATAAGCATCGAAGTCCAGGAGACACAGAACTCCACTCAAAATCAATAAAAACAAGTCAATACCCCAACATATAATAGTGGAATTTACAAATCTCAGAGACAAAGGGTAAATCCTGAAAGCAACTCAAAAGTAACCTGGGAAAAGAGATTGGCAACGTACAAGGGTAGAAACATTAGATTGGCCGCAGACCTAACCACAGAGACCTGGCAGGACAGAAAGGACTGACATGATAAATTCAGGGTGCTAAATGAGAAAAAATACATAGCCAAGAATAGTTTATCCACCTAGGATGTCATTCAAAATAGAAAGAGTGATAAAAAGCTTCAAGGCAAACAGAAATTTAAAGAATTTGTAATCACCAAACCAATCCTATAAGAAATATTAAAAGGGATCCTTTAAGGGAAGAAAAATCCCCAAAACAACATAGACCAGAAAGGAGCAGAGACAATATAAAGTAGCAGTCACTTTACAGGTAATATAATGGCACTAATTTCATATATTTCAACAGTTACCCTGAAGGTAAATGGGCTAAATGCCCCCAATCAAAAGACCTAGAGTATTAGACTGGATAAAAAAGTAAGACCCATCGATATGCTGTCTGCAAGAGACTCATTTTATTTAAAAAATATATATGTATTTATTTATTTGACAGAGAGAAACACAGCCAGAGAGGGAACACAAGCAGGGGCAGTGAGAGAGGGAGAAGCAGGCTTCCCGCTGAGCAGGAAGCCCGATGCCAGGCTCAATCCTGGGACTCCAGGATCATGACCTGAGCTGAAGGCAGTTGCTTAACCAACTGAGCCACCCAGGCACTCCAAGAGATTCATTTTAGGCCCAAAGACACCTCCAGATTTAAATTGAGAGGGTGAAAAACATTTTATCATGCTAATGGACATCGAAAGAAAGCTGGGGTGACAATCCTTATATCAGACAAATTAGATTTTAAAACAAAAACTCTAATAAGAGATAAGGAAGGACACTGTATCATAATTAAAAGGTCTATCCAACAAGATGATCTAATAATTGTAAATATGTATGCCCCTAACATGGGAGTAGCCAACTATGTAAGCTAACTGTTAACCAAAAGAAAGAAACATATTGATAATAATACTTTAATATTAGGAATTTAAATTAAATTTGAATTAAAACCAGAGACTGTACTAAGAAATGAGGAAGCACACTATATCATAGTTAAAGGGCCTATCCAGCAAGAAGACCTAACAATTGTAAATATTTATGTCCCTAACATGGGAGCAGCCAAATATATATAAGCCAATTAATAATGAAATCAAAGAAACACATAGAAAATAATACAATAATAGTAGGAGACTTCAACAGCCCCCTCATTGGAATGGACAGATCATCTAAACAGAAGATCAACAAGGAAACAAGGGTTTTGAATGATACACTGGATCAGATGGATTTCACAGATATATACAGAGCATTCCATCCTAGAGCAACAGAATACACATTTTTCTTGAGTGCACATGGAACATTCCCCAGAATAGATCACACACTGGTTCACAAATCAGGTCGCAAACAGTACCAACAGTTTGGGATCATTTCCTGCATATTTTCAGACCACAATGCTTTGAAATGTGAACTCAATCACAAAAGTTGGAAAGATCCTCTCAATAGATACAGAAAACACATTTGAAAAAGTATAGTATCACTTTCTTGATTAAAACTCTACAAAGTACACTGTGATAGAGGGAACATACTTCAATATCATAAAAGTGGGGGCACACGGGTGGCTCAGTCAGTTAAGTGTCTGCCTTCAGCTCAGGTTGTGATCCCAGATTCCTGGAATCAAGTCCCATGTTAGGATCTCTGGTTAGTGGAGAGTCTGCTTCTCCCTCTCTCACTGCCACTTCCTCAGCTCCTTCCTTTTCTCTCTTTTGCTCACTCTCTCTCTGAAATAAATAAATAAAATATTTTAAAAAATATATCATAAAATCCATATACAAAAAAACCCACAGTAAATATCATGCTCAATGGGGAAAAACAGAGCTTTTACCTTAAGGTCAGGAACATGACAGGGATGTCTACTCTCATCACTGTTGTTCAACATGGCATTAGAAATTCAAGCCTCAGCAGTAAAAAAGAAATAAAGGCATCCAAATCAGCAAAGAAGTCAAACTCTAACTCTTTGTAGATGACATGATATTCTATGTGGAAAACCCCAAAGAGTCCACCCCAAAATTGCTAAAACTGATACAGGAATTCACAAAAGTGGCAGGATATAAAATCAATAAATAGAAATCTTTTGCATTTGTATACACTAACACTGAGACAGAAGAAAGAAAAACTGAGTCCATCCCATTTATAATTAACAGTTAATATCCAAAAAGCACAGGATACTTAGGAATACATCTAACCAAGGAGGCAAAATATTTGTACTCAAAAAACTATAGAACACTCATGAAGGAAATTGAAGAAGACCAAAAAAATGGATTGTGCATTAAAAAAAAAAAAATGGAAGTGCCCATGGATTAGAAGAACAAATATTGTTAGAATGTCTATGCTGGGAGACCTAGGTGGCTCGGTCAGTTAAGTGTCTGCCTTTGGCTCAGGTCATGATCCCATGGTCCTGGGATCAAGTCCCACATTAGGCTCCTTACTCAGCAGGGAGTCTGCTTCTCCCTCTGCCTCTCCACCCACCCCAGGTTGTGCACTCTCTCTTGCTCACTCTTTCTTTCTCAAATAAATAAATTTTAAACAAATAAAATCTTTAAAAAATTTAAAAGGTCTGAAGCACTGGAAAAAAAATTTTAGTAACAATAAAAAAAAATTTTAAAGGTCTATGCTACCTAGAGCAATCTATACATTCAATGCAAGCCCTATCAAAACACCATGAACTTTTCTCACAGAGCTATAACAGATAATCCTATTTTTTTTTATGGAACCAGAAAAGACCCCGAATAACCAGACAAATGTTGCCTAAGAAAGCCAAAGCCAGTGGCATCACAATTTTGGACTTCAAACTCTATTTCAAAGCTGTAATCATCAAGACAGTATGGTACTGGCACAAAAACAGACACATACAGCAATGGAATAGAATAGAGAATCCAGAAATGGACTTCAACTCTATGACCAAACAATATTCAAAAAAGCAGGAAAAAATGTCCAGTGGAAAAAACAGTCTCTCCAACAAATGGTGTTGGGAAACTTGGACAGCCACATGCAGAAAAATGAAACTGGACCATTTCTTTACATCATATACAAAAGTAGACTCAAAATGGATGAAAGACCTCAATGTGAAACAGGAATCCAGCAAAATCCTAGAGAACACAGGGAACAATCTCTTCGACCTCGGCCACAGCAACTTCTTGCTAGACATGACTCCAAAGACAAGGGAGACAAAGGTGAAAATAAACTATTGGGACTTCATCAATATGAAAAGCTTTTGCTTAGTGAAGGAAACGGTTGACAAAACCAAAAGACAAGTAGCAGAATGGGAGAAGATCTTTGCAAATATCTTATCATATAAAGGGTTAATATCCAAAATCTATAAAGCACTTATCAAACTCAACATCCAAAGAACAAATAACCAATCAAGAAATGGGCAGAAGACCATGAACAGACATTTCTTTAAAGAACACTTCCAAATGGCCAACAGACACACAAAAAAATGTTCCACATCACTCAGCATCAGGGAAATACAAATTAAAACTACAATGAGATACCACCTCACACTGGTCAGAACAGCTAAAATTAACAAGTCAGGAAATGACAAATGTTGGTGAGGATGCAGAGAAAAGGAAACCCCTTTACACTTTTGGTGGAAATGCAAGCTGGTGCAGCCACTTTGGAAAACAGTATGGAGGCTCCTTAAAAAGTTGAAAATAGAGCTACCCTAAGGCCCAGCAATGTACTACTAGGTATTAACCCCAATGATACAAATGCATTGATCCAATGGGACACCTGCACCCCAATGTTTATAGTAGCAATGTCCACAATAGCCAAACTATGGAAAGAGCCTACATGTCCACTGACAGATGAATGGATAAAGATGTGGCATATATATACAGTGGGATACTACTCAACCATCAAAAAATTAAATCTTACCATTTGTAACAACATGGATGGAACTAGAGGGTATTATGCTAAGTGAAATAAGTCAATCAGAAATGTGGAATTTAAGAAACAAAACAGGATCATAGGGGAAGGGAGGGAAAAATAAAACAAGACAAAATCAGACAGTGAGACAAACCATAAGAAACATAATCACAGGAAACAAACTGAGGGCTGCTGGAGGTAAGGATGGCTGGGGGGCGGTATAACTGGGTGATAGACATTAAGAAGAGCATGTGATGTAATGAGCACTGGGTATTATCTAAGACTTATGACATTTATAATTGACTGACTTAATTGATTTTAAATTTGAATAAATACAGAGATTAAAATAGGATACGAAGATGTCATTTGCTATCATACTTTAATAAAAAAGTAATGCATGAACTCTGTAAATGTGTATGAGCTTAAATTTTGGTCAGTCAAATTAAAAGCAATTCCAACTTATTTGAATTGCACAGTTTTGAGGAAGACTCTTAATACTCTTGTTTTAGAAAATGACTTTTTAAGCTACGAAATATAATTGGACTTAATGCAGTATTAATGATCACAATGTGCTCTCCCTGACATTCTAAAACACTATTATGCTAATAGAAATGCCAGTTCATGTTGCCTTTCAAATTCTAAATGACTCTTGATTGGTTGTTGGGAAAGATTTTTTCCCCCTTGATGTAATGTCTCAGCATGAAAATGTTTTAGAGGGCCTACTTGTTGAAAGGAATTTCAGGTATATGCTGGCATATCCATCAACCTTCTTAATAAGTGTCATTTAATTTACAAACCCCATGTCAGAATATCTGTGCACTTACTCTCTCTATATAATGGAACCTGGGGCCTAGGGTCCTTAGAAGGATATAACAATCATATTTTATTCATTTTTTTTCTAATTTATCCCATTGCACCATGTTAGTTCTGTGTCATTTAGGGAAAATAATTTTATTGGGTCAGTTGCTCAAATTGACAGAATTGAAAATATTCTGGCAATTGAAGATTTATTTTAATAAGTTTCTATCCTTGGGGCGCCTGGGTGGCTCAGTTGGTTAAGCGACTGCTTTTGGCTCAGGTCATGATTCTGGAGACCTGGGACCGAGTCCCACATCTGGATTCCTGCTCCACGGGAAGCCTGCTTCTCCCTCTCTCAGTCCCTCTGCTTGTGTTCCCTCTCTAACTCTGTTTCTCTCTGTCAAATAAATAAATAAAATCTCTAAAAAAAAAATAAGTTTTTATCCTTAAGATCTCTGAACATACATTAAAATGTCTTTCCAATGTTACACTTCTTTTATGTAACATTTTTAAAGATTTTAGAGTAAGTTTATGGGTTCAGAGTGTGAAACAAAATATATTTTTCTTCATTGTCCCTCAAATATGGCAATTAAGATTTAATAGATACAATTTCTTCAAGATCGTAGTGCCAGAGGGAGAATACGACTATACTTAGGGAGTGATCATGGTTTTTACTTTGTTATGCAGTTGTTTGTCTCAAAATGATAAGAAAGTCTTGAGAGTCTTCACTTATTCACAGCAGAACATGAGCAGACCTAGAAATCTGTCACTTCACAATGGAGGATTACTGGGTCCTAATTAAGTGACCTTCAGATAGGGAGTGAAATTATGTATGTATCCTGTTTCTATGTATCTTAATTTCTTTCTTTTTATGGTGACAATCTCACATAACTATATCTAAGAGAAAAAATAAAAAGACTAGAAATACCCACTATTGGCAATGGTAGGAGATATAGTGGTTACTTTCATGCATCATTGCCAGGAGCATAAATTGATTAAACACTTTACAGAGGACAATTGACAATATGGAACAAAATATATAACTTTTATTTTCTTTGTAACTTTTTATTTTAAAGAATCTATCAGACACTATTACTTTTGGCAATATGGAATATTGAATTTTTTAAGGGCCTGCTATTAATAGAGAAAAAAAACTAAATCCTGCATATAGTGTAATATATTTTGCATTGCTTGGGGCATGTAAACTAAGGGAACTTTTCAAAAGATTGAAAAAAAATGAGCTGAAATGAAACAGATGAGCAGAAAATACATAAAAAGACATGGTTACCCTAATGATAAATGCTGAAAACCACACTGGAGGTACAAAGAGGCATATTGGAACCCAAGAATCTGGATGAAGTGGAGATGCCTGGATGGATGATGAAAATAGACATGTTCCAGGTCAATAGTACCCCATGGCTTTCACAAAAAGCAAGCATAATTCCTCTTTGGAATAATGTACTAAAAATATACAAAGATGAAAGGAACAAACAACTTTAAGCTCATAAATGAAGATCACAAAATACATAACAAAATGAACTATCAAGAGTTAGAATCAGCAGAGATAAACAACAACAAAAACCCAGCAGATTTAGACCCAGAGAGCTTCCAGAATCTAAAATTATCAAATATAGGACATATGAAAACTATCATGAAATGAAAAAAACATAATGAATAAAAATGGAAGTATAACATGAATAATCTATAAAAATTATGAAATGTGAGTGGGTAAAATTGAAGAAAAATAAAACAATAAAATGAAAATTGTCCTTGTTTAAATAAAAAAAAATAAAGTTAATATATTAAGCAGTAAACTCACAAATAGACAAATGGAATAAAAAGGTAGCTCAGAAAGAAATCTATTTTGTGCATAGGAATTTACTATCCAATCAAAGTACCTGGTCAGACTATTTCAGTCTCTTGAACAGAGGTCAGCAAGCTATGGCCTGTGGGTCAAATGTGGCCAAACACATACATTCATTTATATACTGTATCTAGTTGCTTTTGCTCTAGGAAGGCACAGTTGAATAGTTGTAATACTGCTACGTAAGACTGCATAGCCCTAAGAATTTAAAATATTAACTATCAATCTGGTCTTTTACAGTAAGAAAAGGTTTCCTGAACCCTGTTCTTAAAATATTATTTTGCTCAATTTATAATTCTAGGAAGACTCAAAATATTAAAGCTATTAATAATTTCTAAATTGAATAATAAAGTCAATGCAACTGCAATTAAAATTCTAAGGTATTATTTTGAGAAAATTTACAAGCAATTCCAAAATTTATGTAAAAGAATATAAACAAAGGAATAGTCAAGAGAAATCTGAGAAGAAGAAGAACATGGGGGAAATTACCTCACCGGATGTCATGAATTATTACGATGATATGGAAATTATAACAATATGCTACTGGCTCTGAAATAATGATCATTTTAATCATTATTATAAGTAGCAGTACCAGTGGTAATACATAATACCTATATATAGCACTTAATATGGGCTGGGAATTGATAAAAATTAACCCTTTTAATCTTCACAACAACCTTATGAGGATAATATTCTTTTTCTCCGCTTTACAAATTAAAAATAAAAGAATTACAGAGTTTAATTAATAAACAGACTGACCAATAAACATAAGTTCCCCCCCAAAAAAATGATTTAGTGTTCTGTCTATATAATACTGTGTAACAAATCATCCCAAAGCTTAGTGGCTTGAGTCAGTAACACTCATTTATTATCTGTCATAATTCCTGTGAGTCAGGAATTTAGGGTTATTAGCTAGGAGGTTCTAGCTCTAGGTCTCATTAGATTGCAATGAGATGGTAGTGATAGTAGGGGCCATCTCAAGGGATTTGGCACTTGGATTGGGGATACTCAAACAGCTGGGGGCTGAAAATACTTTGGGCACTTTGGATATTTCTATTTTCACACTTTTTTTTTCCTACATGGTGGCTTTAGTATAGCCATAATTATTGCATGATGGCTTTTTTTTCTTGTTAAAGTATAATTAACATACAGTGTTATGTTAATTTCAGGTGTACAATATAATGACTAAACAATTCTCTACATTTCCCAGTGCTTATCAAAGTTAATGTACTCTTAATCCCATTCACCTATTTTACCCATCTCCCAACCCACTTCCCCTCTGGCAATCATCAGTTTTTTTCTATATATTTATCTAGGTTTTCTTGTCTCTCTCTTTTTTTTTTTCTTTATTTTATTTCTTAAATTTTACATATGAGTGAAATCATAGTATTTGTCTTTCTCTGACTAATGCATTTCACTTAGCATTATGCCTTCTAGGTTCATCTATGTTGTTGTAAATGGCAAAATCTCATTATTTTTATGGCTGAATAATATTTTATCATATATATCTATCTATATATATTTATATTTATACCACAACTTTTGCACACTTGGTTTGCTTCCATAAGTTTGCTAATGTAAATCATGCTGCAATAAACAAAAGAGTGCATATTTTCATTTTCGTTGGGTAACTACTCAGTGGTATAATTACTAGATCATATGGAAATTCGATTTTTAATTTTTTGAGGAAACTCCATAATACTTTCTTTTCTTTTTTTTTTTAAGATTTTTTAAATTTATTTGACAGAGAGAGAGATCATAAGTAGGCAGAGAGGCAGGCAGCGAGAGAGTAGGAAGCAGGCTCCCTGCCAAGCAGAGAGTCCGATGTGGGCCTCGATCCCAGGACCCTGAGATCATGACCTGAGCCAAAGACAGAGGCTTAACCCACAGAGCCACCCAGGTGCCCATCCATACTATTTTCCACAGTGGCTGCACAAGTTTACATTGTTACCAATACTGCATGAGGGTTCCTTTTTCTCCATATTCTCACCAGTTGTCATTCCTTCTCTTTTTGATTTTACACATTCTAACAGGTGTAAAGTGATATCCCATGGAGATTTAAATTTGCATTTCCCTGATAATTAATGATGTTGAGCATCTTTTCATATGTCTATTGGCCATTTGTAGGTCCTCTTTGGAAAAATGTCAACTCAGGTCTTCTGCCAATTTTTAATTGGATTATTATTATTATTATTATTATTATTTTTGGTGTTAAGTTGTGAACGTTATTTATATTTATATTACCCCTTTTTTGATATATCATTTGCAAATATCTTCTTCCATTCAGTGGTCTGCCTTTCAGTTTTGTTGTTTTTTTTTCTGTAGCTGGGCAGAAGTCTTTTATTTTGATGTGGCCCCAACGTTTTTTTTTATTTTTTTTTCTCTTGCTTTAGGAGACATATCTATAAAAATGCTTCTATGGCTGATGTCAGAGAAAGTACTGTAGGTGCTATCTCTTAGTATTTTTATGGTTTCAGGTCTCACATTTAGGTCTTTAATCCATTTAGGGTTTACTTTTGCATATGGCATAAGAAAGCGGTCCCATTTCATTCTTTTTTATGTAGTTGTCCTGTTTTCCCAACACCACTTATTGAATCGACTATCTTTCTCTTATTGTATATTCATGTCTCTTTGTCATAACTTAATTGACCATAAATGTGTGGGTTTATTTCTGAGCTCTAGTCATTAACCTGTCCTATTGATCTATGTCTAATCATTAATCTGTCCTGTTGATCTAGTACCATGCTGTTTTGATTACTACAGCTCTATAGTAGATCTTAAAATCTGGGATAGTGATACCTCCAGATTTGTTCTTTTTAAAATTGATTTGGCTATTTGTGGTCTTTTGTGGTCCCATACAAATTTTAGGATTCTTTGTTCTGGTTCTGTGAAAAACGCTGTTGGTATTTTGATAGGGATTGCATTACATCTGTAGATTGCTTTTGGATAGTATGCATTATTTTTTTAAAGATTTTATTTATATGACACAGAGAGATACAATGAGGGAAGGAACACAAGCAGGGAGAGAGGGAGAGTGAGAAGCAGGCTTCTCAATGAGCAGGGATTCCAATGCAGGGATCTATCCCAGGACCCTGGGATCATGATCTGAGCCAAAGGTAGATGCTTAACAACTGAGCCATCTAGGTGCGCTGGATAGTATGGATATTTTAACAATATTTGTTCTTTCAATCCATAAGCATAGGATATATTTCCATTTCTTATGTTATCTTCAATTTCTTTTTTTAAATTTTATTTGTCTGAGAGGGAGAGTGAGAGAAAGCACAAGCCAGGGGGAGGGGCAGAGGGAGGGGTTGGGGCAGAGGTAGAGGGAGGAGCAGACCCCCTGATGAACATGGAGCCTGATGTGAAGCTTGATCTCAGTACCCCAGGATCATGACCTGAATTGAAGGCAGACACTTAACTTACTGAACCACCAAGGTGCCCTGTTATCTTCAATTACTTTCATCAGTGTTTTATAGTTTTCAGAGTACAGATATTTCACCATCTTGGTTAAGCTTTATTCCATGGCATCTTAAGGCTCAAAAGGCACACATTCTGAGAAAGCCAGGCAGAAGAAAACTGAATCACCTTTTATGTTCTAGCCTCAGAATTCAGTGTTAACTTTCATTGTAGTCATTGACATGGCTAGATACAAAGGGAGAAAAAAATAGACTTCAATACTCTTAGCGTCCATGTCACATTGTAAATTGAATGGGTTAAGTGGGCTATATTCAGGTAGCCATCTTTAAAATATTCATTTCATCATGCTGTGGCCTATGTATAAATAACATATGACTGAGGTGCCATAACACATCAGTGAAGAAAAGACAGACTATTCAATAAGTTGTGCTAAGACAACTAATTACATTTAAAAGAGAAAAAGATTGTGTCCTTGTATCACCAACACCAAAATCTATTTCTGATTGATTAAGGAAGAAAAGTAAATGGCAAAACCTAGAAACTTAACGAAAGAATAGAATTATGGTTTCAAGGTAAGGAAGGATTTTTTTAGGTACACAAAACACTAAAATATTTGCCATAAAATGAGATTAATTTAATTACATAAAACAAAATGTGTCTTCTTATGAAAATACATAATAAAGAAAGTGGAAAGGCAAACTAAAAACTGGGACAAGATATCTGAAATTCATAAAATGGAAAACTATAATCTGGACTATATAAAGAATTCTTATAAATCAATAAGGAAAAGACAAATAGCTCAATATAAAACTGGGCAGAAGCATGAATAACAATTTCACAGAATAGGAAAAACAAAAGAACCATGAAAATATTTTTAAACAATAATCTCCTTAAGAATCAGTGATTCAAATTACTACCAAATGAGATACACTAAAAAAATAGCGGAAAGTAAGACATCTGTTACAATTAAAAATTGTGATGAAACCAAATGTGGGACAACCATAAGACTCATATTCTAATACTCTACTTTTGAAAACTTGAAATTCTACAGTCATTTTGGAAGACAATTTTTCATTTTCTTAAAAATTTGAACATATGCATATTATATGTTCCAGCAATACAAGAGAATGGATTAATAAATCATAGGACAGTTATAATTTGGAATGTTTGATAATGAAAATGAATAAATCATAGCTGCATACAACAATATTGCTAAACTCTTAATATTATATTAATGAAAAGAGGAAATGATAGACTGCACATGATAAAATAAAATGTTTATAAATGTCAAAAATATGGAAACCAAGTATATCATTTATGTACTCAGGAGTGAGAGAAAACGTACTTAAAAAAAATTTCAGGAAACTCCAAGTGGATTGCAGGCAGTGGAGTCAGGAGAATAGAATAGGGACAGGAAAGGAGCACATAGGGAGATGCAAATGAATCATAATGTCTTATTTCTTAAAGTGGAGTGGTAGATTCATGGTTGTTTGTTGTGTTACTGTGCTTCATATCTTACATATATGTTAACTATTCTAAGCATATCAAATGATATATGATCTACATAGCAATTAATACAAAGTATCTATTATACCAAATTATTGCATCATTATACACCAACATATGGCAAAGGACATTCACTGCAGCATTAAAAATGTAAGACCTGAAACCCCAAAAATCCCAGATGAAACCACAGGAAGAAAATTTTTTCTGACACTGGCCATAGGACCATTTTTCTAGATATGGCTGCTTTGTCAAGGGAAATAAAAGCAAAAATAAACTACTGGGATTATATTAAAATGCAAAGCTCTGCACAGCAAAGGAAACAATCAACAAACTAAAAGACAACCTACCGAATGGAAGAAGATATTTGCAAGTGACATATCCAATAAAGAGACATATCCAGAATATACAAAGAATTCACACAACTCAACAGTCAAAAAACAAATAATCCAATTAAAAGAATGGATACAAGACATAGATTTTTTATTCCCCAAAGAAGACATTTAAATGGCCAACAGACACATGAAAACATGCCCACCATCATTCATCATCAGGGAAATGCAAATCAAAACAACAATGAGATATCACTTCACACCTGTCAGAATGGCCCAAATCAACAACCAAAGAAACAACAGGTGTTGGTAAGGATATGGAGAAAAAATGGAACCTTGTGCACTGTAAATAGGAATGTAAACTGTTGCAGGTACTGTAGAAAACAATATAGAATTTGCTCAAAAAGTTAAAAATACAACATTAAAATACAAGTGCTGGTGAAGGAGCTAAGAAGGTGGAGTATTAGGGGAACCTTAGGCGTGCTTCATTCCTTGCACAAAGCTAGTTAAATAAATATCAAATCATTCTGAACACCTAAGAAATTGATCTGAGGACTGACATAACAAATCGCACAACTAGAGGGAGACAAGAGGTCATATCATGGAAGGTAAGATTTGCAGAGATGTAATTTGGGGGATAAATAGATTGCTGGTGCTGTGAAGGGAAGGACATCCTTGTGACAAAAAGAGAAGAGAGAAGGAGGGGAGTGCACAGGGAAACCACAAGGAAAGCAATTCCCCAAAGTCACTGATTGAGGAAACAAGAGGGACTGATTTTAGTGAGTTTTTACAACCAGGGAGGCTCAAAGACTGAAGTTTTAGAGGTTTGTGGTATAGCCAGTATGGCACCTTGAGGACGCTGCAGTGCTACTGTGAAGGAGGACAGATAGCCTGGGAACAGATGGCACAATCTGAGAATCTTTTGGGACACACTGGAAGGGATAGTTCTGCCTTCTTGGACTGAATCTGGGAAAGGTTGCATTACCTCTCTGGGGACAAAAGAGCTGACACATGTCATTACCATTTCCCACCCTTCAGCATAAGTACAGAGACACCTACTGAAGGTAGCCAACCTGGAAGCCAACTCTTTGTTGCACTTTACTCTAAACTCCACATCCCTGCGCTTTGATGCAACTGCCTTTCTGGGACAAACTTGCATCAGACCCAGCATGGTGAGATCCACTCCCCAAAGAAGCAGCATGGGTCGGCACAAAACCAGGATCCTAATGTTTGGAGTTTATGGTGGGTTTTGGAGGGGGGGCTTTGTTTGTTTGATTGGTTTTGGTTTTTATTCTAAGCTTGGAGTGTTAAAGTTCAGCCAGACTGCCTAGGAGGGAAGAGTGTTGCACAGTGTTCCTGGATGACCAGACAGACTGGACAGACAGGGTGAAAGCATTTATCTGAGGGATAACTGGGATACAGGAGAGGAGATTGTTCTCTTGCGATTGCTGTCTAGACAATGGTGGACACAAATTCCCCTCTTGAAGGACAAGGGATCTGGCTGGGACCATTGATCTCCCTACTTTTCAGCATAAACTAATATCAATAAGCAGCACAGCACAACACCGGCAGCTTAAACTACTTACACTATAACTTGTTCCACTATGCAGGTACTTATTTTCTGGTGAAAGTGTGCCTTAGAAACAGTGCAGCACGCCCCTTTCCAGAAGACCAGAACAACTCCCCCAACACACACACACACACACACACACACACACACACACACACACATACACACTTTCACACACCTGTCTACTGACCATAGAATCATGCAAAGCTTCAGTTCTAGTCTAAATAGATTCAGTTCTCTTTTAACAAGCAAACCAGAGCACACCTAATTAAAACTAGCTGCACTCTGGCCAAGATCCAAGCTCTACACACTAGAGGAAAAGAAAAACTCTATAGAACTGACATAAGAGAAATAGCAGCCAAAATAGAGCAGTAGAGTGAACACAGCATACACCAGAGATACTTCCTGAAATACCAGGCTCTGGACAATATATGATCTCTACTTTATAAAGACATAACTCTCAGGAGTAAGAAACAAAATAGACTTTCCTAATACACAGAACACAAAGATGGAAGGAAAGAAAAATGCCAAGACAGAATTTATCCCAAAAGAAAGAACAAGGATAGTTCTCAGCCAAGGATCTAGTTGAACAGATATAGGTAATATGCCTGATCCAGAATTTATAGCAACAATCAAAAGGATACTAGCTGGGCTTGAGAAAAGCATAGACACAAGGGAGTCCTTTACCACAGAGATAAAAGACCTAAAAACTAGTCAGGCCAAAATGAATAATGCAAGAGCCAAGATACAAAACTGATGGTATATAATGACCACAAGTATGGAAGAAACAGAAGAATGAATAAGTGATATAGAAGATAAAATTGTGGAAAATAACAAAGATGAAAAAGAAGGAAAAGAAAAATATTGGATCAGGAATATAGCTTTAGGGAACTCAGTGACTCCATAAAGTAAAATAGCATTCATATCATAGAAGTCCTAGGAGAAGAGAGTGAAAAGGGGGCAGGAGGTTTATTGGAAGAAATTATACCCAAATATCATGCTAATCTGGGGAAGGAAGCAGACATCCAAATCCACAAGGCATAAATAACTCCAATTAAAATCACCAAAAGTAGGTCAACACTAAGACATATTGTAGCTAAATTTGCAAAATATAGAGATAAAGAATAAATCCTAAAAGCAGGAAGACAAAGGAAGTCCCTAAATTACAAGGAAAGACACAGTTAGTAGCGGATATCTCCACAGAAATTTGGCAGGCCAGAAGAGAATGTCATGATATATTCAATGTGCTGAATTGGAAAAATCTCCAGCCAAGAATACTCTATCCAGCACTGCTGTCACTCAGAATAGAAGATGAGATAATGAGTTCCCCAGACAAACAAAAATAGCTCATGACCACTAAAGCTCTCTTTAAGAAATATTGAGTGGGAAAGGAATACCAAAAACAATGAAGACTAGAAAGGAACAGAGAAAATCTCCAGAAACAATAATAAAACAAGTAACAAAATGACACTAGATTTACATCTAACAATAACTACTCTGAATGTAAATGGATTAAATGCTCAGTTGAAAGACATAGAGAGAGATAGAGAGAGATTACAAGTAGGCAGAGAGGCAGGCAGAGAGAGAGGAGGAAGCAGGCTCCCTGCCGAGCAGAGAGCCTGATGCGGACCTCAATCCCAGGACTCTGAAATCATGACCTGAGGTCAAGACACTAGGGTGTCTTGGATGAAGAGAACAAGACCCATCTATTTGCTACCAACAAGAGATTCATTTTAGATCTCAAGACACCTGCAGATTGAAAGTAATGGATGAAAAAATGTTTACTGTGCAAATGGACATCAAAAGAAAACCAGAATAGCAATACTTATATAAGACAAACTAGATCTTAAAACAAAGACTGTAATGAGATAAGGAAGGGCAGTATATCACACTAAAAGGACCTATCCAACAAGATCTAACAAATATGAATGTTTATGTCCCCAACTTGGGAACATCCAAGTATGTAAATCAATTAATAATAAACATAAAGGAACTCATTGATAATAATATAATAAAAGTAGATGGTAGGTAGCTTTAATACTCCACTTACACAAATGGACAGGTCAACTAATTAGAAAATAAACAAGGAAACAAGGGCGTTGGCTGAGACACTGGATCAGATGGACTTAACAGATATATTCAGAACATTTCATCCTAAAGCAGAATACAGATTCTTTTTATGTGCTCATGGGATGTTCTCCAGAATAGATAACTTACTAGGTAAAAAATCAGGCCTCAACAAGTACAAAAAGACTGAGATCATGCCATACATATTTTCTGGCCACAGTGTTGTGAAACTTGAAATTAACCACAAAACAAAACAAAACAAAACTTGGAAAGACCAAAATACAAAGAGGTTAAAGGACATGCTACTAAATAATGAATGGGTCAACTAGGAAATTAGAGAATATCTATATCTATATATATATTACAAATGATATGTGGATATAGAAGAAATTTTATATACATAATGGAATTATATGTATTATGTTACTGAAAATACAACCCAAAACCTTTGCAATGCAGCAAAAGTGGTCATGAGAGGGAAGTATATAGCAATATGGGTCCACCTCAAGAAGCAAGAAAATGGGCACTTGGGTGGCTCAGTGGGTTGAATCTTCTGCTGCCTTTACCTCAGGTCATGATTTCAGAGTCCTGGGATTGAGGTCCGCATCAGGCTCTCTGCTCGGCAGGGAGCCTGCTTCCTCCTCTCTCTCTGCCTGCCTCTCTGCCTACTTGTAATCTCTCTCTATCTCTCCCTCTCTCTCTCTGTCAAATAAATAAATAAAAGCTTATGGGGTGCCTGGGTGGCTCAGTTGGTTAGGCGACTGCCTTCGGCTCCGGTCATGATCCTGGAGTCCCGGGATCGAGGCCCACATCGGGCTCCCTGCTCGCGGGAAGCCTGCTTCTCCCTATCTCACTCCCCCTGCTTGTGTTCCCTCTCTGGCTGTTTCTCTCTGTCAAATAAATAAAATCTTAAAAAAAAAAAAAGCTTAAAAAAAGAAGCAAGAAAGATCTCAAATATGCAACTGAACCTTACAACTAAAGGAGCTAGGAAAAGAACAAACAAAGAAGAAGGGAAATAATAAAGACTCTAACAAATTAATGAGTTAGAAACAAACAAAAAACGGTACAATAGATCAATGAAACCAGGAGAAGGTTCTTTTTAAAAATTAATAAAATTGATAAACCCTCAGCCAGAGTTATCAAAAAGAAAAAAAAGAAATAACCCAAGTAAATGAAATCATGACTGAGAGATCAGAGATCACAACTAATACCACAGAAATATAAACAATCATAAGAGAATATTAGGAGAAATTACTTGGCAACAAATTGGACAAACTGGAAGAAATGGATAAATTCCTAGAAACATACACACTACAAAAACTGAAATAGGAATAAATAGATAACTTGAACTGACCCATAACCAGCAATAAATAAATAAATAAATGAATGAATAAATAAATAAATAAATAAATCAGTAATTGAAAATCTCCCAACAAACAAAAGTCTAGAGCCAGAGGGCTTTCCGGAGGAATTCTACAAAACATTTAAAGAAGAGTAAATACCTATTAAATTACTCTAAGACATAGAAATGAATAGCTTTCAAACTCATTCCAAGTCCAGCATTATCTTGATTCCAAAACCAAAGACCCCGTAAAAAAAGGAATTATAGATCAATATCCCTCATGAGCATGGATGCAAAAATGCTCAACAAAAGATTACCATATCAAATCCAACAACACAGTAAAAGAATTACTCACTACAGTCAAGTCAGATTTATTCCTGGGCTGTGTGTGTTGGTTCAATATTCACAAATCAATCACTGTGGTATACCACATTAATAAAAGAAAGGATAAGAAGCATGTGATTCTCTCAGTAGATGGGGAAAAAATTGACAAAGTACAGCAACCATTCTTGATTAAAACAACAACAACAACAACAACAACAACAACAACAAAACAAACCCTCAGTGAAGTAGGACAGAGGGAACATACCTCAACATCATAAAGGTCATGTACAAAACACCCAAAGCTTATATCATCCTCAATGTGGAAAAATAGTTTTTTTTTTTTTTCTAAGGTCAGGACAAAACAAGAATGGCCACTCTCACCACTGTTATTTAATGGAGTACTAGACGACCTAGACTCAGCAATCAGAAAACAAAAAGAAATAAAAGACATCCAAATAGGCAAGGAAGAAGTCAAACTTTCCCTATTTGCAGATGACATGATACTCTATATTTAAAAAGCATATATATACTCTCTATTAAAAAGCATAAAATAGTCCACTGAAAATTTTCTTGGTCTCATATAAAATATCAGTAAAGTGTGAAATCAACATGCAGAAATTTGTTGCATTTTTATACAACAGTAATGAAGCAGCAGAAAGAGAAATCAAGGAATCAATCTCATAATTGCACCAAAACCATTAGATAACCAGGAATAAACCTAATAAAAGATGTAAAAGATCTGTATTTTGAAAACTATTAGATGCTGATGAAAGAAATTAAAATGACATGAAGAAATGGAAAAAACGTTCCATGATCAAGGATTAGAAGACAAAATGCTGTTAAAGAGGCAACCCACAGAATGGGAGAAGATATTTGCAAATTACACTACAGACAAAGGGCTAGTATCCAAGATCTATAAAGAACTACTCAAACTCAACACCCAAAAAGAAGATAAACACATCAAAAAATGGGAAAGAGACATGAAGAGGCACTTCTCCATAGAAGATATACAAACGGCTAACAGACACATGAAAAAATGTTCAGCGTCACTAGTTATCAGGGAAATTCAAATCAAAACCACACTCAGATACCACCTTACACCAGTCAGAATGGCCAAAATTAACAAGACATGAAACAACAAGTGTTGGAGAGGCTGCGGAGAAAGGGGAACCCTCTTACACTGTTGGCGGGAATGTAAACTGGTGCAGCCACTTTGGAAAACAGTGTGGAGATTCCTTAAAAAAATTAAAGATAGAGCTACCCTATGACCCTGCAATTGCACTACTGTGCATTTACCCCAAAGATACAGATGTGGTGAAAAGAAGGGCCATATGTACACCAATGTTCATTGCAGCAGTGGCCACAATCGCCAAACTGTGGAAAGAGCCAAGGTGCCCATCAACAGATGAATGGATAAAGAAGATGTGGTACATATATACAATGGGATACTATGCCTCCATCAGAAAGGATGAATATCCAACTTTTGTAGCAACATGGACTGGACTGGAAGAGATTACGCTGAGTGAAATAAGCCAAGAAGAGAAAGTCAAGTATCACATGGTTTCACTTACTTGTGGTGCATGAGGGGTAACCTGGAGGACAGTGGGAGAAGGAAAGTAAATGAGAACTAGGGTAATCTAGGGAGGGAAATGAAACAACAGAGACTTTGGACACAGAAACAAACTGAGGGACTTGGAGGGAGGGGGGTGGAGGGATGGGAGAGCCTGGTGGTGGGTATTGGGGACACCTGAAGCGTGGATCACTGGGTGTGGGGAATGGGGAATGAATCTTGGAATACTGGAAAAACAATTTAGTAACAATGAAAAAAAGAAAACAAACAAACAAAAAATAAAATGTCTATACTACTGGGATGCCTAGGTGGCTCAGTCGTTAAGCGTCTGCCTTCAGCTCAGGTCATGATCCCATTGTCCCAGGATCGAACCCCACATAGGGCTCCCTGCTGAGGGGGAAGCCTGTTTCTCCCTCTCTCATTAGCCCCTGCTTTTGTTCCCTTTTGAGCTGCATTTCTCTCTGTCAAATAAATAAAATCTTTAAAAAAAAGTGTCTATTGTTAAAAACAATTTACATATTGAATGCCACACCCATCAAACAACCACCAGTATTTTTTATAGAAGTAGAACAAACCATCCTAAAATTTGTATAGAACCAAAAAAAGAACCTGAATAGCCAAAGTCACCTTGAAACAGAAAAGCAAAACTGGAGGTATCATAATTATGGACTTCAATCCATATTGCAAAGATGCAGTCATCAGGACAGTATGTGACTGGCACAAAAACAGACACATAGATCAGTGGAACATAACAGAAAACCCAGAAATGGACCCACCACTATATAGTCTACCAATCTTTGACAAAGTAAGAAAGAATATCCAATGGAAAAAAAAATCTCTTCAACAAATGGTATTAGGAAAACTGGATAGCAATATGCAGAAGAATGAAACTGGACCATTTCATTATACCATATACAAAAATAAATATAAAATCGATGAAAGACCTAAATCTGGGACAGGAAACCATCAAAATCTTGGAGAAGAACACAGATGGAAACTCTGACATCAGTCACAGTAAATTCTTACTATATACATCTCTAGAGATAAGGGAAACGAAAGCAAAAATGAACTATTTTATCTTGACTTCATCAAGATAAAAATCTCTGCACAATAAAGGAAACAATCAACAAAACTAAAAGGAAACCCACAGAATGGGAAAAGATATTTACAAATTATAAATCTGATAAAGGATTAGTATTCCAAATACTAATATACCCCAAAACGAATTAATCCAGTTAGGAAAAGGGCAGAACACATGAATTGATATTTTTCCAAAGAAGGCATACCAACGACCAAAAAACACATAAATAAATGCTCAACATCACTCATCATCCGGAAAATACAAATCAAAACCTCGATGAAATACCACCTCACAGCTGTTATAATGGTAAAATTAACAACAGGAAACGACAGACGTTAGCAAGGATGCAGAGTAATGGGAACCCTCATATGTTGCTGGTGGGATGCAAACTGGTGCAGCCACTCTGGAAAATAGTATGGAGGTTCCTCAAAACTTGGCAATATAGAGCTACTTTATGATCCAGCAAAGTCACTACAACATATTTACACAGAGGGTATAAAAATACTAATTCAAAGGGACACACACACCTTGATGTTTCTAGCAGCATTATCAACAATAGCCAAATTATGTAAAAAGCCCAAATGTCCACTGATGATGAATGGATAAAGAAGTTGTGGTATGGGGGTGCCTGGGTGTCTGCTTTCAGCTTGGGTCATGATCCCAGGGTCCTAGGGTCAAGTCCCACATTGGGATCCCTTCTGGGTGGGGTGCCTGCTTCTCCCTCTCCCACTCCCCATACTTGTGTTTCCTCGCTCACTGTGTCTTTCTCTGTCAAATAAATAAAACCTTTACAAAAAAAAAAAAAAGAAGTTGTGGTATGTATATAGAATGGAATATTATTCAGCCACAAAAAGAGTGAAATTTTTCCATTTGCAATAATATGAATAAATAGAGCCAGAGTGTATTATGCTAAATGAAACAAGTCAATCAGGGAAAGATAAATACTGTATGATTTCACTCATATGTGGAATTCAAGAAATGAAGCAGATAACTATAGGGACAAAAAGAAAGATGATGCAAGGTATTAAACATATCTTCAACTATGAAGAACAAACTGAGGGTTGCTGGAGGAGAAGTGGGTAGGGGGATGGTTTAAATGTGTGATGGGTATTATGGAGGGCACTTGTGATGAACACTGGGTGTTATATATTGCCGGGAGCCAGCCCCAGCAACAGTCAGGGTCCGAGGGTGAGGGAAGGCATTGGTGCTTTCGAAATGAGGAGATCAAACTCAAAGGTGGTGTAGGGATCTCCTGAAAACACTGTTCTCAGGGCTCTTTATTTATAGCAGAGAGTTACATATTTTTTCAGGTGGAAACTATATGAACAAAGAGTTCCTTTAAGTGATGGATTATCAATCTTGAGTGACAATAGTGACAATAGTGTTTTTGAGGGTCCATGCAAAAACAGGACGTGCTTTGTGCCCTTGAGGGTCTCACACAACAAAACGGGATGTGCCTATTTCCTTGAAGGGTTCATACAATAAAACAGAATGTGCCTGTTATATCCTAATCTATAGAATGATCGATCACAGGCAGGCATGTCCTGAGCAACAGATGGTTCCTGGAAACCTTTATCTTATTAGAACCTTTTATTTCCCCCTAGCATAGGGAGGCGAATGAGTGGTCACAAACAGGAGGTTGCAATATCTAAGCTACTTATGTTAGTAAAGATTCTACTAAGTTTTAAAATAAGTATGTTGTGCACCCACAATCCTACAATTATCATGCTTCATAAGGATTGGCATGAGAGAATTCAAAACTAAGAACAGGGAAAGCATTAACTTGATTATAAGTGAAGTGAAAGGAAATAGTGTCAAAGAAGTTATAATAGTTAAACAGACAAGGAACAATGGAAACAAATATCTTTTAGTGTCCATGACTGCAACTTTGCAGAGCTCCCTCACTTTGAGGGAGGATCATGGTGCTCCATGCCTTGCAGACGGAACCCATATGAGCGATCAGACTGCAGGTCTGCGGCAATATATAAATGATGTTTCCCTATATTCTGTTTCCAAAACTAATATTACACTAAAATTAGGTAACTAGGATTTAAATAAAAACTTGAAAGAAAAAAATAATTAAAAGTAGAACTATGCAAATCCAGGAATCACACTACTGATTAACCAAAAATTACAAAAGCACTAACTCAAAGGGTTGCATACATCCCTATGTTTGTTGCAACATTATTTATAATAGCTAAGCTATGGAAGCAACCCATGTCACCTGATAGAATGGATAAAGAACATGTGGTACATATATACAATGAAATCTTGTCATCTGCCAGAATTTACATGAAGCTTGTAAGTATAAGACTAAGGGAAATATTTTGGTCAGGAAGAGACAAATACCATATGATTCCACTTATATGTGGAAAAGAAGAGACAATACAATGAGGAAGATAAAAAAAAGAGAAACCACAAAATAGACTCTTAGGTATAGAGAACAAACTGATGGTTGCCAAAGTAGAGTTGAGTGGGGTCATACATGAAGTAGGTGATAGAGATTAAGGAGTACATTTATCATGATAAGCACTTAGTAATTTATGGAATTGTTGAATCACTATATTGTACACCTGAAACTAATGTAACACTCAATGTTATGTATACTGGAATAAAAATTTTAAAACATAATAAAAAGATAGATCCTTGAGTATTCTAAAATTAGAGAGTATATGCTATATATTTTTTCATAAATCAACTTTTTAATTACATTTTTATTTTGTCTTTCAGATGTTGAATAAATATGTGCCTTTTCCAGATTTTGAAATATAATTTTTAAGGACAATTGTTCAGAGTACAAAATCAGCATAGCAATACTCTCTATTCTTCTATTGCCAACTTGCTCTTAATAATTTTTTAAACATTTATTTATTTATTTGAGAGGAAGAGACAGACAGAGACTGGGGGAAGGATCAGAGGGAGATGAAGAATGAGAAAAGTAGACTCCCCACTAAGTATGGAGTCCAACACAGGGCTGGATCTCACTATCTCACTAAGTTGTAACCTAAGCTGAAATCAAGAGTCAGATGTTAATGAACTGAGCCACCCAAGCACCCCTGCTGTTAAGAATTTTTGATTCAATATATGAATTACAATATCTCACTTTGAATAAATGAAGCTAATTCCACCAAATTAACATTCACAACATCAAATCCCATTCCCAGTATGCATTCCAATAATGTAGTCTGTAAAAATAAAAACAAAACAAAACAGAAAGTAGCAACTGCACACATGCAAACCAATGAAGTATATGAACTAGAAGAGAATTCTGATCTCAGTGCAAATCTATGTTCTGTAGCTTCTTACAGACTAGTGAACCAGCTGGGAATTATTAAAACCTTTAAACTTGGCTTCTATGAACTTGGTTCCTTGTAAATGAGTAAGAAAAAACATGCTCTTCTTTATGATGGTTTTAACTAAGGCGTGTCTACATGATTCTAAATCCATAGGTTAGTTTAGTCAGCTTGATCAAACATCCAGTATATTCATTGGCAAAACTATCCCAAGAAATGATACATATTTTTATAGCCCCCCCCAAAATTACAGATTTTTGTTTTTTTTATTTATTTTATTAATTTATTTATTTATTGGCCAGTTGAATTTCCATCGTGTAGAGAACCTAAGGCCATGATTCCTAATCCTGGCTAGGTAACAATTCAAGTTGTCTCCCAGAACATCAGGGGATGTCAAATAATTCTCAAAACAAAATTATTTTAATTCATTTCAAATTACAAAAATAGGCCAAACAAAATAGATATTGGAAATCATGAACTCAAATACTTAGTGTAAAAATTTCAAAGCAGATCAGGTATAAAGTATCCAGTCAAAACTATTACAGAGCTATTTTCTCTCCCTTTAAATGTTCAGTAGTGAAACTTTTAAAAGGAGGTTTTCAGAAATGATGGTGAAGCGTGTTGATTTTTATTGGTGTGTGAATGTTTTAAACATGTGTTTGTTACACTATTTTTGTTTTTGTTGCTAACACTTCAGAAAAATATCCATTCATTGTCTGTTTTATTATTATTATTGATAACACTTCAGAATGTGTCCACTTAGTGTTGGGGATTTGAAAAGAATTCTAGTTGGCAATTATGCTTCTGCTCATATGCAGGGTGGTATTTCTGTGAAAAAAAAAGTGTGGTAGGACTCTTGATTGCAAGTGATAAAGACACATCTGAAATTAGCTTGAATAATGAATGATGATGATCATGGTGATAATATTAATGCATTTTAAAGTATTTTGAGGGTGCCCAGGTGGCTTAGTCAGTTAAGCCTCTATCTTCAGCTCAGGTTATGATCCCAGGATCCTGGGATTGAGTCCTATATCAAGCTCACTCTTCAGTGGGGAGTCTGCTTCTCCCTTTACCCCTCCAGCCTGCTTGTGCTCTCTCTCTCATGCTTTCTCTCTCTCTCTCAAATAAATAAAATCTTCAAAAAATAAAAATAAAAAATAAAGCATTTTGATTTACAAAACTAAAATGTCAAATAATTTCTGGCAATAAGCAGGTGTAAATCCAGGACCTTAAACATTTTCATCAAGACTTGATCACCTGGATGCCTGGGTGGTTCAGTGGATTAAAGCCTCTGCCTTCAGCTCAGGTCATGATCTCAGGATCCTTAGATCAAGGCCCACATCGTGCTCTCTGCTCAGCAGGGAGCCCGTTTGCTAGGCTCTATCTGCCTGCCTTTCTGCCTGTTTGTGATCTCTCTATATATCTCATATAAATAAATAAAATCTTAAAAAAAAGTCTTGATCACCCCACATCTGACTCAGCTCTTATTATGTTTTATTTTATGTGCTTTTCTCCATGGCAATGTTTCTTCATAAAGGCAGATCCATCTTAGTTCATGGCAACAACCCCAGGATTTGTTCTATAAGCAAAAACCCTAACATAAATAAGTGACCCAGCAAAAATCCTAGAGTCACTCTTACTTGCCTTGGTCATATTCCTGTGAGTGAACAAGTATCTGTGATGCTGATCAAGTCTGGATTATGCTCCTTCTTCTGAGACCAAAATCTCCACTCATACCCCAAGGATTAAGAGAACCGGTGGTGACAGTTTCCTCATGGAAAATGATAATAATGGTAAAAGAAAGGTATGTGAAAAATGGTGTTGGGTTGGCAGAAATAAAATATATTTGCTTCAGCAACACACTATGCATATTCTGTGTATACACTGATAGCTCTTTACACACATATAAATATAATGAATATAATAACAACAACAATAATAATAATAATAATAATAATAATATTAAATACTTATCAGACATCTATACTATTCCAGGTACTGTGCTTATCCAACTTCTCTTCCAAAGCCTTTGAGAGAAAGGAGAGGAAGCTTGGACTGTGTTGAGACGAGAGTTTTGTTGAAGCTGGGAATCTAGGATAAACAAATGGGAGAAAGAACCTGAAAACATTCCTGAGGCAAAGGCACACAAATGGAGCAGAGAAAGACATGTTACAGACTCTAAGATAGTTCTTGCACTGTTAGGCATGTTTTCTGTAATCTCACAACAAGCCTATATAGATATTGTTAGCCCCATTTTGCCGATGAAGAAATTAGGCCCAGAGAGACTAAATGATTTGTCCATAAGCATATAATTAGTTAGAATATAAGCTGGAATTTCAATACAGATGTGTATAGTTTGAAAGCCTGTACTCTTCTTACTATATTATTCAGCACTTATGATTTATATTGTACTTGCTATATACAATTTTATATAAATGGATAAAATATTATACTTTCATACTAAGAATTTAGGATGGCTTGAATACAATCTAGGTATGAATAACTGACACATGAAATTTGAAAATAGTAAAAACAATATTCTGTCTTGGAAGAAAGCAGAGTGGATTCTCTCCCTCATTTGGCAAGACTGTTGACAGCACTAACCACATTAATATCCCAGAACACCTTTGATCTCATCATTCTACCCCTTTTATTTTGAGATAACTGTACTTTAGAAATTTCATATTGCTCTCATCATTGACACAAGTCATAATGTGAGTAGAAAGCATTATATTAGCTTTGAAAACTATTTCAGTATGCTTCTTTACCATAGAAGTAATGCTTAAAAATATCTATTGGGGATGGTATCTCAGTGTGGTTTTGATTTGAATTTCCCTGATAGCTAGTGACGATGAACATTTTCTCATGTGTCTGTCAGCCATGTGTATATCTTCTATGGAGAAGTGCCTCCTCATGTCCCTTCTTTTTGGATGTTGAGTTTGAGTATTTATTTATAGATCTTGGATATCAGCTCTTTGTCTGTAGTGTCATTTGCAAATATCCTCTCCCATTCTGTGGATTGCCGCTTACACTGTTGGTGGGAATGCAAGTTGGTGCAGCCGCTTTGGAAAACAGTGTGGAGATTTCTTAAAAAAAACATTTTTGTTCATTAATACACTCTAAAAATAGAGCTACCCTATGACCCTGCAATTGCACTCCTGGGCATTTACTCCAAAGATACAGATGTAGTAAAAAGAAGGGCCATATGGACCCCAATGTTCATAGCAGCAATGTCCACAATTGCCAAACTGTGGAAAGAGCCAAGGTGTTCTTCAACCGATGAATGAATAAAGAAGATGTGGTACATATATACAATGGAATACTACGCCTCCATAAGAAAGGATGAATATCCAACTTTTGTAACAACATGGACTGGACTGGAAGAGATTATGCTGAGTGAAATAAGCCAAGCAGGAAATGTCAAGTATGGGGCACCTGGTGGCTCAGTTGGTTGGGTGACTGCCTTCCGCTCAAGTCATGATCCTGGAGGCCCGGGATCGTGTCCCCTATCCAGCTCCCTGCTCGGCAGGAAGCCTGCTTCTCCCTCTCTCACTCCCCCTGCTTGTGCTCCCTCTCTGGCTGTGTTTCTCTCTGTCAAATAAATAAAATCTTTTTTTAAAAAAAAGAAAACGTCAAGTATCACATGCTTTCACTTACTTGTGGTGCATAAGGGGTAAATATGGAGGACAGTAGGAGAAGGAAAGGAAATGGAATGTAGCATAATTCAGGGAGAGAAATGAAACATGAGAGACTTTGGACACAGAAACAAACTGAGGGACTTGGAGGGAGGGGCTGGGGGAATGGGAGAGCCTGGTGGTGGGTACTGGGGGCACCTATTGCATGGAGCACTGGGTGTGGGGCATGGTCAATGAACCTTGGAACACTGAAAAAATAAAATACATTTAAAGTAAAAAAAAAAAAGAAAATGAAAAAAGTAATAAAGACCTCCTCTCTGGAAATCTCCCCAAAATTAACCTAAATAAATATACTAGAATTCTCA
>PITA01022849.1:0-29515 GCA_004023965.1 Spilogale gracilis | reverse complement strand
ATGAACTTCTACTCAGTAATATAAAGGAAGAGCCTATTGATTCATGCAAAAATAAATAAATCCCCAGTAGACAAGAACAGAGCATACTATAGGATTCCATTATATAAAACCCTAAAAATGCAAATTAATCTACAGTGACAGAAAACAAGATCAGTGGCTGCTTTGGGACGAGGGGTGAGAAATAATGAGAGAGAGGGATTACACACAGACGTATATATGAAGAAATCTTTGGTTCATGGATACGTTTACTATCTTGACTATGGTTTCACAAATATATATAGATATATCTATGTCAGAACTTACTAATTTTACATTTTAAAATCAGTTGATATGTTGATTTTACCTCAATAAAGCCATTAAGATAATAAACACGGGATATACAGGCATGATCTTCCTTTTCGCTTCCTTTTCCTTGGCAAGAGCAATGAAAGCCAGGGCCTGCTCCTAGCGATCTCTACCTGCCAACAGGCATCAAGGGTAAACACTCTCACTTGGGTTCCATTTTCCCTGGCACTGGAGATACTTCATTAAAATCTAATGATAAAACTTAACTTTCCTCACATCACAGTGGCAAAAAATGCAAAATTCTAGGCAATGGGAATGAGGATAGGTGGCCTGCAGGACATGATGAAAGGCTAAAAAGATGCTTTGGTAAAAAGCTACTTAGGGCAGGGGCACCTGGGTGGCTCAGTTGGTTGAGCCACTGCCTTCAGCTCAGGTCATGATCCCGGAGACCCAGATCAAGTCCCGTGTTGGGATTCCTGCTCACCAGGAAGCCTGCTTCTCCCCCTCTCACTCCTCCTGCTTCTGTTCCCCCTCTGGCTGTGTTTCTCTCTGTCAAATAGATAAAATCTTTAAAAAAAAAAAAAAAAAAAAAGCTACTTAGGGCAGCAGCTCTTTCTGCCCCCAGGTCCTGTCCCTGTGCTTTAATAAAACCACCATTTTGCACCAAAAACAAAACAAAACAAAACACAAAAACAAATCAAAAGCTATTTAGGTCTTACTGACTTGCTGACTTTTTAGAGTCAGTATGAGATTTAGATCTTGCCAGTCATCATCCTAAGATGTATTTCTTTTGGTGACCTCTTACAAAGTAAAAGAGACAAGTCATAGTTTGACTATGCTAGGTCTCCTGGCTCAAATTCCACTTACTCTCATTTCATTTTCACCCAAATCCTTAAAACCTAACTTTATAATACCTAAAAAGGCACTGAAAAACATGTAAACAAAAATCACATGATAGAATAGTATATGTACCATTAAAAGCATCAAGAACAGGGGTGCCTCGGTGGCTCAGTTGGTTAAGTGACTGCCTTCTGCCTTCGGCTCAGGTCATGATCCCTGAGACCCGGGATCCAGCCCGGGATTGAGCCCGGCATCGGGCTCCATGCTCAGTGGGAGGCCTGCTTCTCCTTCTCTCATTCCCCCTGCTTGTGTTCCCTCTCTAGCTGGGTTTTTCTCTGTCAAATAAATAAATAAAATTTTTGAAAAAAAAAATACATCAAGAACAATGTGAATTCAGTAGGAGAAATAATTATATCACATTGCGGAATCTGAACATTTTTGAATTAGAAAAGATCTAAGAGTTCATCAAATTTCAGGCCCTAACAAATGGGCAATTCCCCTCACAACATTCTCATTGAGCTGTTAACTTGTATTTTTCATACACAGCCTCTGTGACAGGGAACACGTGCTCTCAGAAAGCAACCTATAACACTTCTGAGAAGCCATGTTCAACAGTAATTTCCTGTATCATTCCAAAATCTAGCTTCCCATGAATTTTTCCTAATTCTTCCCACCTAGATAAGTTTAACCCTTTGGCTCCACACCACTTTTCAGATGTTAAAGGAACAATAATTTATTCAGCCATCCCTTTACATGTGTAAACTCTTGTACTGAGCACTGTTCAGGGTACAGAGACAAAGGAAATATGCATTTTGCCATTGCAGGCTCTTTTTAAGCCACAAATAACTACAATATATACTGTAAGTATAAATGTCAAAAAAGAAGTACTGAGAAAGCACAATGAGTTCAGAAAAAGGAAAGAGTAATTCAATCAATGGAAAGGATGAAGAAATTAGGGAAAGCTTTATAAGGCAGATAACACTTGAGGTGGACCTTGAAGATGGGCATTTCTCCTGAGAAAAAAGCATTTTAGTGAGTGTAGTGGTTAAGAGCTCAGACTCTAGAAATACACTGCCTAGGTTTGAATCCTAGCTTTGCCACTAGTTTGGTGACTTCCGGCAAGTTACTTTGTGCTTTTATTTTCCATTTTTATAAAATACAAAAATAGACACAAGAAATAAATGAAGAATACTTAGAACAGTGCCCAGCACTTAGCACTGTGTAAATGTTTGTTGTTGTTGTTATTATTCAGAAAACATCAAAGATAGAGTTTGCAGAGGTGAGAAGGAGCTAAAGGTGTCTGGGAAAAGCAAACAGTCCATTTTAATTTAAATATTTAAACATTTTGGTTTCACCCAAAACCCAGCTAGATAAATGCTAACACAAAACCTGGCCTTTGGGAGGCAATTAGTAAATCCTCACCCCACCACTTTTCTTTCCCTTTTTCTTCTCATAGTTCTGGTTTATACTTTGCCCGAATTTGTGCATCCTGCCTTGTGTATAATATCTATTTGTGTTATCATGTTATCTGCCTCTTATATGACTGAGTGGCTCAGTCGGTTAAGCATCTGCCTTCAGCTCAGCTCATGATCCCAAGGTCTTGGAATCAAGTCCCTCACGGGCTCCTTGCTCAGCAGGGAGCCTGCTTCTCCCTCTGACTGCTGCTCCCCCTGCTTGTGTGTTCTCTCTCTCTCTCTCTCCCCTCTGGCCTATAAATAAATAAAATATCTTTTAAAAAATAAAAGCTACAGGAGATTCTGGATCAGTATATCAGTAGACACTATATTTGAGAACCAATTACACAGGTGCCTGGGAGGCTCAGTCGGTTAAGTATCTGCCTTCAGGTCAGGTAATGATCCCACAGTCCTGAGATTGAGCCCCTCCTCAGGCTCCCTGCTCATTGAGGACTTTGCTTCTCTCTCTGCCCCTCCCCCCCAGCTTGTGTTCTCTCAAATAAATAAATAAAATCTTTTTTAAAAATTAAAAAATCAAAATAAATTAAAAATAAAAAGAGAACCAATTACTTAGATCACCTAATGATAAGGTGGGCACACAATAAGCATTTGTTGAACTTTCATGGACTGAAAAATGAAAGATCAGGACCTAAAACTAGGTTGAAGCCATACAGTTAAGCCTGCTTAGCCGGCATAAAAGGCCAAAGTAAATAACCAACTTTCAGCTTCAAAACAACAATCCCCTCAAAAAACCAAAACCAAAACCAAAAAAAACCAACAACAATCCCTTGTAAGAAGTTGTATCTCAAATCACTTTTGTGGTCTTTCAGAGCACAAACATTAATATGCATTTTCAAAAATCAGAGGTAGTTCATAATAAGCTAAAGTCAAATTCTACTTATTCATTTTAAACAAGTGCTCAGTAAGTGTTAATGCAATATATGTAAGAATATTAAAAACTGAGATAAATATAATACTATTATTTGGGTGCTAACAATTTAAAAATCAAAGTTTTAATGTGATTTTTCTAATTAAAAAATCTAAAAGGGAGGCGCCTTGTTGGCACAGTCGGTTAAGCATCCAACTCTTGGTTTCAACTCAGGTCATGATCTCAGGGTTATGAGATCAAGCCCTGCATTGGGGTCCATGCTGAGTGTGCAGCCTGTTTGAGATTCTCTCTCCCGCTTCCTCTGCCCCCACACAGCTTCCCTCACACTCTCTCTCTCAAATAAATAAATTTTTTTAAAAAGAAAGAAAAATCTAAAAGTAATTCATGATTTTAAACTAACAATAAAATATTTACTTCAAATGCTTAAATCTATCTTTTTTTTCTATTATAGGTACTGTTATGGCAACTAGAAGCTTTTTTTTCATTCAGATCTGGACAACTTAAAATTGGAAACCATACCATTAAGCTTTAATTTTAAAGCTAATTTTCCAGTACTGAGTTTCCACCAAAGTAGCAATATCTTACAATTAAACTAATACCATTTATAGAAGAGAAGCTTACACCATCCCCACTCCATCATAAATTAGTATGTTTTGGAAGCACTTGACCATTTTCTGATTTTCTTAGAATCCTATTGCAATTTGTTATCCAAGTAACCAGGGCAAAATATTTAAACTACTCAGACTGTCATTCTGATATATTTTCCAGAAGTCTGAATTCTTTCTTGGACTACTGCTAAAGGCCATGTATCAGACTTATTTAAAGTATATCCAAATCCTCAATATGTAGCAAGTAAACATTTACACTTCAATAATTCCTCATCCCTATTCAGGCTATTAATCAAATCAGCAAGATCCAAAGTTTCTCCCCCAAAATAGTACCCTACCACTAGACATTATCCATAATAACTGATAATAATGGGAAAATGTTACCAACAGTCTAGACTAAAATATTGGAAAGGGTGCCTGGGTGGCTCAGTTTATTGAGCATCAAACTCTTGAACTCAGCTCAGATCTCAGGGTTGTGAGTTCAAAGCCTTGCATCAGGGTTCATGCTGGACATGTAGCCTACTTAAAAAAACAACAAAAATAAATAATAAATAAAATATTGGAAAGGGTTTCCAAAGGATACTGCAGAAGGTGCGACACTCCTTGAGGTATTTAAAAATTGAGTAAATTCTATCTTCCCCAGGTGTTTTAGGTTAGCTTTTCAGTGCCAGGGTAAAGAAGTAGATGACCTGCCAAGACTGACATAATTGTTTACATTTGATAAAAGAATCTAAGATTGACAAGATTATTAAAAAATAAGTATTCTTGGGGTGGCTGGGTGGCTCAGTCAGTTAACTGTTGGCCTTAAGCCCAGATTACAATCTCAGGTTCCTGGGATGGAGCCATGCATTAGGTGTTTCTCCCTCTCCTTCTGCCACTCCCCCTGCTCATGTTCAAGCTCCCTCCCTCACTCTCAAATAAATAAAATCTAAAAAAAAAAAAACTACCTCAGGGTGCCTGGGTGGCTCAGTTGTTAAGCATCTGCCCTCAGTGCAGGTCATGATCCCAGGGTCCTGGGATCGAGCCCCGCATAGGGCTCCCTGGTCTGTGGGAGGACTGCTTCTCTCTCTCCTGCTCCCCCTGCCTGAGTTCCCTTTCTAGCTATCTCTCTCTCTCTGTCAAATAAATAAATAAATAAAATCTTTTAAAAAAACTTACTAATTTGACTAATAAAATATTATATATATATATTTTTTTAATTACTCTCACACTCTGTTGTTGGGAATATGCATTGTATTATCTTTTTTGAAAAAAATTTGACAATGTCTACCAATTTTTAAAGACGTACTATCCTTTGACATAGTGAGTCCATTGTTTTGAATTTATCCTGAGTATACATGCAAAAGTATGCAAAGACACAAGGATGCTTATTACAGTATTGTTTGAAATAACAAAATTGACACCACATATATGTCTACTAGGTATGGTTAGGTAAATTTCTTATAATGAGAATACTGTGCAGGCATTAAAAAGAATAAACAATATCTCTAAGTGGTAACATAGGAAGATTTTTAAGATATAAGAAAGCAGTCTACAATGTGTAAATATACATATATGACACATGCAACATATACATATATAGAAAGGTTGTATGTAGCCAAGCTATATACAAGCTATGGAAGCAACACATGTGTCTACCCATAGACAGAGAAAGAAGATGTGGTATATATACATACAACAGAACGTTATTCAGCCATAAAACAGGATGAGATCTCGCCACTTGCAAGAACAATACCTAGAAAGTATTACCCTACGTGAAATAAGTCAAACAGAGAAAGGCAAATACCATATGCTTCCACTTATGTATGGAATCTAAAAAACAAAACAACTGAACAAAAAAAAGCAGAAACAGACCCATACATACAGAGAACAAACTGATGGCACCAGAGGGAAGGGGTGGGGAGATGGGCTAAATGGGTGAAGGAGAATGTGAGACAGGCTTCCAGTTATGGAATGAACAAGTCATTGGGATAAAAGACAGCATGGGGAATATAGTCAATGGTACTATAATAGCACTGTATGGTGACAGATGGTAGCTACACTTGTGGTGAGCATAGAACAGTGTATAGACTTGTCCAATCACTATGTGGTACACCTAAAACTAATGTAACATTATGTGTCTTTTTTTTTTAAGATTTTATTTATTTATTTGACAGAGAGAAACACAGCGAGAGAGGGAACACAAGCAGGAGGAGTGAGAGAGGGAGAAGCAGGCTCCCCGCTGAGCAGGGAGCCGGATGTGGGGCTCAATCCTGGGTCTCCCAGATCATGACTTGAGCCGAAGGCAGTTGCTTAACCAACTGAGCCACCCAGGCGCCCCAACATTATGTGTCAACTATACTTCTTAACAAAAAAGATTATATAAACACACATGTAAATATGCATTTGTTTGCACTACTGGGTATTTACCCCAAAGATACAGATGTAGTGAAAAGAAGGGCCATATGTACCCTAATGTTCATAGCAGCAATGGTCACAATCACTAAACTGTGAAAAGAGCCAAGGTGCCCTTCAACAGATAAATGGATAAAGAAGATATGGTCCATATATATAATGGAATATTATGCCTCTATCAGAAAGGATGAATTCCCAACTTTTGTAGCAACATGGACCAAACTGGAGGAGATTATGCTGAGTGAAAAAAGCCAAGCAGAGAAACTCAAATATCACATGGTTTCACTTACTGGTGGAGCATAAGAAGTAATATGGAGGGCAGTAGGAGAAGGAAAGGAAATGTGAACTGGGGTAAATCAGGGAGGGGGATGAAACATGAGAGACTTTGTACTCAGAAACAATCTGAGGGTCTTGGAAGGGACGGGGGGTGGGAGATGGGTGAGCCTGGTGATGGGTATTGAGGGTACAAATTGCATGGAGCACTGGGTGTGGAGCATAAACAATGAATCTTGGAACACTGACAAAATAAAATAGTGTAATAAAAAATAATAAAAATAAATAAATATGCATTTGTTAAAGCATAACAATTTTGGAGGAGATACCCAAAAAACAGTAAAAGAGGATGACTCTGAGGAATAGAACTAAGGGTAAGAAGGAAGAGAATGACCTGTTAAATGTTAAAATTTGTCATCCTGCTATAATATTAAAAACCATATGACAAGCATTTAGAGAACTATTTGGCAGCTTTTTATATAATTAAACATACATCTACCCTCTGATTCAGCCATTTTGCTCTGAGTTATTAAGCCAAGAGAAATGCAACAAAAGGTATGTCCACAAATAGACTTGTACAAAAAGGTTCATAGCATCCTTATTCATAATGGCCTCAAAGAAAAAGGAACTCAAATGTCCATCAACAGGAGAATGGATAAATAAAGTGGTATATGGAATACTATTTAGCAATAACAAAGGACGAACTACTTATACAAGAAAAAATGTGGATCAGTCTTAGCCTGACTGAGGGAGACAGGTTTGGAGAATGGGGAAGATGTTTAAGGGAAGTCAAGGTTCATCTATGTTGTAGCATCTGTCAGTATTTCATTTTTATTATGGCCTAAGAATATTCCATTATATGAATATACCACATTTTTTTAATCCATTCATCAGCTGATGAAAGACATCTCGGTTGTTTTCACCTTTTTGGCTATTAATATTAATGCTGCTATAAACAACTGTGTTTTGTAAGAATTGTGTATTTTATTATATGAAAATTACACCTCAATTTTAAGAAAGAATATGGATATGAAAAATCGTATCATTACTATCGAAGCTGAGTCTGAATGTTTCAGTAAATGGCAGAACAAAAATATCTCAGAATGACAAACAATTATAATAAAAATATGTTCCTTCAGATGAGAAAAAGAGTTATGTGTCAATAAAAACAACCTGAAATGCCACATTAATTTCCTGATGAAAAGAAGTTTTTTATATGAGAGTGAGGAAACTGTCTGAAAGAACTCAAATCACTGTCTCTAATCAAATTGCAACTCTTTTTTGGGGGGGGTCTTTTTCTAAATTTTAATTCCAGTATAGTTAACATAGAGTGTTATATTAGAGGTGTACAATAAAGTGATTCAATAATTCTACACATTACTCAGTGCTCATCAAGGTAAGTTTACTCTCAGGTGCCTGAGTAACACAGTTGATTAAGTTTGCAACTCTTAGTTTTGGCTCACTCAGATTGTGATCTCAGGGTTGTGAGATTATGCCCCATGTCAGGCTTTGCACTTAGCATGGAGTCTGCCTAAAGACTCTCTCTCCCTCTCACTCTGCACCTCCCCACCCCCTGAGCTCTCTCTCTCTTTCCTTCAAATAAATAAATCTTAAAAAAAAAAGGTTTACTCTTAATCCCCTTCACCACTTTTACCCATTCCCACACCCACCTACCCCCTGGTAACCATCTGTTCTTGAGCTGCTCCCATAATCTGTTGTATAGAAAGCTGCAATAAATACAGGGGCGCATTTATCTTTTCAAATTAGTGTCTGAGTCTCGTGTAGGAAGCATATAGACGGATCTTGCTTTTTTATTTATTCCATCACCCTGTCTTTTGATTGGAGCATTTAATCCATTTACACTTAAAGTAATTATTGATAGGTATATACTTATTGCCATTTTGTTACTTGTTTGATGTTTGTTTTGTAGTTCTTCTCTTGCTTCTCTCATGATTGCTGGCTTTCCTTGGGGATTCCTTTCTCTTTATTTTTGCATATCTGTTATTGGTGTTTTATTTGCGGTTACCAACATGTTTATATATAACATCTTATGCATACAGCAGTCTATATTAAGTTCATGATCATTTAAGTTTGAACTTATTATTTACTCTTCTCCCCATCCTCACATTTTGGGTATAGGGTGTCACTTCACATTCTTTTATTCTGAGAATCCCTTAACTGATTTTTATAGATATACTTATTTTTATCATTTTTGTGCTTTCTACTTTTCTTATTCCTACTTATGGTCCTTCCCTTCCACTCAGAGTCCCCTATAACATTTCTTGTAGGGCTGGTTCAGTGGTCAAGAATTCCTTTAACTTTTGTTTGTCTGGAAAATTCTTTCTCTCTCCTATTCTGAATGATAGCCTTGCTGGATAGAATATTCTTAGCTTCAGGTTTTTTTCTTTCAGCACTTTGAATATATCATGCCACTCCTTTCTAGCCTGCAACTGCTGCTGAAAAACCAGCTGACAGCCTTAGGGGGTTTCCCTTGTATGTAATTATTGTCTTTTCTCTTGATGATTTTAAAATTATCTCTGTAACACTACTTTTTGCATTTTAATTACTATGTGTCTTGGTGTGTTCCTCCTTGCATTGATTTTCCTGGGGGCTCTCTGTGTTTCCTGGATCTAAATTTCTGGTTTCCTTCCCCATATTTGAAAGTTTTCAGCTATTATTTCTTCAAATAAATTTTCTATTCCTTCTCTCTTCCTCTTGGATCTCTATAATGCACATGTTATTACACTTGATAGGAGTCACTGAGTTCCCTATTTTCATTTACTATTATTAATTTTTCTCTCCCTATTCACCTTGATTGCCTTCCATTATTCTGTCCTCCAAGATGTTGATGCATTTTTCTGCTCCCTCTAGTCTACTATTTATTCCATCTAGTGTTTTTTTAATTTGTTTTTGAGTTATCTCTGATTGCTTAGTTTTTACGTTTTTTTTTTTAATCTCTGTTGAGGGTCTCACTGAAGTCCTCCATTCTTTTCTCAAGTCCAGTGAGTGGCCATTACTTTTAAATCTCTATCAGGCATATTACTTATCTCTGTTTTGTTTAGCTCTCTTGCTGTGCTTTTGTCTTGTTCTTTCATTTGGGACATATTCCTCTGTCTCCTTACTTTGCTTAACTCTATGTCTGTTTCTGTGTTAGGAAAGTCAGCTCCATCTCCTCCAGGTTGAAGGGGAAAGATCCGTGGGGACTAGGTCTACTGTTAGCAAGCTAGGTGGAGAGTGTTGGTACTGTGCTGGTTCCCACAGGTGTCCATGTGTCTACACTTGGGGGGGCGGTAGGGAGCGGGGGAGGAAAATGGCACCTGCCAACTCTTTTGTTCTTAGTCTCCCAAAGAACCCTGACCCTCTAGCACACACTCTGAGATTAGTAAACAAATCTCCCTCCTGTATACCCCAGGTATTTTTCAAATTGCTGCTTTCATGCTATATCTCCACAGGGCTGTATGTTGTGTTATACCTTTAAGGGCTGGGACTCAGTTTCCTATAACCCACCCAGCTCTTCCAGAGCCGAGCCCACTGATATTTAAATCAGCTGAGCCCACTGAATTGACTGGTAGGGGGATGATTCATTTCTTTTTTAGTAAGATTTTTTAATTCCAGTATAACTGACATACAGTGTTATATTAGTTTCAGGTGTACAATATAGTGATCCAACAATTCTATGCATTAGCCAGTGCTAATCATGTTTCATTTTGCAAAAATCTGCCAACATTTGGTGCTGTCACCATTTTGGATTTTGGAGATTCTTTCTAATATGTATGTAGAGGTATTCTGTAGTTTTAATTTGCAGTTTCCTAATGACATATGATGTTGAAGATCTTTCCATATGTACATTTGCCATTGTATTTCATTTCTGGTGAGTTGTCTGGGTCTTTTGTCCAATTTTTAATCATAGTATTCATTTTCTTATTGTTTAAAGAATTCTATGTATATTTTAGATAATAGTCCTTTAGAAGATATGTCTTCTGCAAATATTTTCTCTAATCTGTGGCTTGTCTTCCCATTCTCTTAAAATTTTGTCTTTTTAACCCCTCCATTTCGCCATTATTCCCTTCTTGTGTGTTAAATAGGTATTTTCGTTCTTTGTTATTTTAGTATATATTTTTTCACTATACATCTTTAGTCTCTATTTTAAAATTATTTTTTAGTGGTCATTCTAGGCATTTCAGTTAACAATTTACTGCAACATAGTATGGATTAACACCAACTTAATTTCAATAGCATACAAAAAAAGATTAGCTTTGTTCCTTCTAACCGCCTTTGTGTTGTTACTGTCATACAAATTATATATCTTTATGCTTTGTATGCCTTTTGACTCCAATTACTACTTCTTGCAGTTGAATAAGAGGGGAGAAACATGACAAAGAAAAATGCATTTATACTGTTCTTTACATTTACAAACACAGTTACATTTATGAATGCCCTTTATTTCTTCATATGCCCTTTATTTCACTGTCTAAAGTTGATTTCATTTCAGTTTGAATGACTCTCTTTATAAAGTATTTCATATAGGTAAATTCTCTCAATTTTTATCTGGGAATGTCTTCATTTATCCTTCATTTTTATTTATTTTTTTTAAAGATTTTATTTATTTGACAGAGAGAAACACAGCCAGAGAGGGAACACAAGCAGGAGGAGTGAGAGAGGGAGAAGCAGGCTTCCTGCTCGCCAGGAAGCCCGACACAGGACTCGATCCCGGGTCTCCGGGATCATGACCTGAGCCAAAGGCAGTCACTCAACCAACTGAGCCACCCAGGCACCCCTATCCTTCATTTTTTAAGAGTGTTTCACTGAACACAGAAATTTTGCTTAGCACTTCTTTCACCACACTGCCTCAATTTCTGAAAAGAAATCAGCTGTTAATAAATAAATAAATAATAAATAAATAAATTACTAAATAAATTAATTAATAAATAAAGGGGGCGCCTGGGTGGCTCAGTTGGTTGAGCGACTGCCTTCGGCTCGGGTCATGATCCCAGAGACCTGGGATCGAGCCCCACATCGGGCTCCCTGCTCGGCGGGAGGCCTGCTTCTCCCTCTCTCACTCCCCCTGCTTGTGTTCCCTCTCTGGCTCTTGTGTTTCTCTGTCAAATAAATAAATAAATAAAGAAGAAATCAGCTGTTAAGTTTTACTGAGGAATGATTCTACAGGATGAATCTTCTCTGTTGTTGTTTTTAATATTCTGCCCTTTGCTTCCAACATTTTTATTATGATGTGTCTAAATATAAATCCCTTTGAGATATTCCTATTTCAAGTTTGTTGACCTTCTTGGACATGTATATAAATGTTTTTTCCTCAAGTTGGGAGAGTTATCAGTCATTATCTCTTCAAATATTCTCTCTGTCCCTTTCTTTCCTCTCCTTTTGGGCCACTATTATGTGTACATTGTTAGAGTTTCTGGGGTCCCAAAGGTCTCTGAGGCTCTGTTCATTTTTCTTCATTTTTTTCTCCCTGTTCCTCAGCCTGAAGAATTTCAAATTACCTACCTTACAATTTACTGATTTTTCTTCTGCCTGCTCAAATTTGGGGTTGAGCCCCTCTAGTAAACTGCTCACCCCAATTACTATGATTCTCAATGCCAGGATTTATTTGGTTCTTTTCAGTCATTTCTACCTAGTAATTGATATTCTCTATTTGCTGATCTATTATGATACTTTCCTTTAGTTCTTTATATATAGTTTCCTTCAATTCTTTGAACATAATTAAGTAGATGATTCTCTTTGTCTAGTAAATCCAATGTTTGAACTACCTCAGTTTCTAATGACTGCTTTTCCCATGTATGGGCCATACTTTGTTTCTTTGCATGTTTCATAGTTTTTTGTTGAAAACTGGGTATTTTAAATAATATAATGTGGCACCTCTAGAAATCAGATTCTTCCCTTTTCCCAGAGTTTGTTGCTGTTGCTGACCTAGTGACTTTACTAAACTAATTCTGTAAAGTCTGTATTCTTTGTCACAATTGACCACTAAATTTTCTTCTTGGTTATCTTAGTGGTTAGCTAATGACTGGGGAGATATTTTCTTAAATGTTTGGAACTAGTAAGTCTCTCAGTCTTTGCTGAGGCTCTGTGTGTGTGTTGAGCCTCAGGCAGTTTACAACTTCACCTTAGCCTCTACTCCCTGCTTGCCCAAGGTTAGCCAGAGATAAAGGTTAGGACCTTCTCAGGTCTTTTCTGAACATGCAGGCAGCTCTGAACATACACACAGCCTTATGTATGTACTTGGAGTTCTAGATTCCCAGGTATATATCAGATCTTTTTAAAGACCCTTATAGACATCTCATTCCTCAGATTTCTCTTTTAAGTTTTTTGGTTGGGTTGCTTGCCCCAATTGTTATCAGCACCTCAGGCAGGTATGTTGTTAAGCCAGTTGTTCTTAATTATTCTCAACAAATGACTGTTTGCACTGGAGCAAGTTCTCTGCCAGGTTACATAAAAACAAGCGTTTTAAGAATGGTTCACCAAGGAACTGCGAGACAAATCAAATAATGACAATACTCTGAGAATGGGACTTTGAGAGAGCTCCAATTCCATTTCCATTCTTCTAGTGCTGGCTAGGCTGCTGGTTTCTGGTGTTGGTTTTTTTTTTTTTTAAGATTTTATTTATTTATTTGACAGAGAGAGTGCACAGAAATAGGGGAGCAGCATGGAGAGGGAGAGGGAGCAGCAGGCTCCCCAACTCAGCAGGAAGCCCAATGCAGGGCTCAATCCCAGGACCCTGGGATCATGACGTGAGCCAAAGGCAGCTGCTTAACCAACTGAGCCACCTAGGTACTGGTTTTTACCATGATTGTAGGTTCTTATTTTCAAGTCTACAATGGAGCCCGGGGAAGGGGGTGTGGTATTAGAGAAAATAAAAATGCCATAAAGCTTATTCTAAAGTATTCCTATGGAGATTCACCTGTTTTGAAAAATGTTCCCCCCCAAAAAATTTATAAAAAATAAAAATAAAAATGCTCCCCCAGATTGTTGTAAGTCTTTGGTTAATTTCCAAAGTTCTGTAAAAACTCGATCTTCACAATTTTTACAAGTTTTCTTGGAGCTTTTATAAAGGACAGTATTTGTCAGATGTTATTCCATCACTCCCAATGGCAGCACTCTCATTCTCCTCATTTTCAGATAACTTTGAAATATATTGGATTGTTTAAAAAAATAATAACAAGAGTATACTGTGAGGTTTACAATATAGTCAGAAGCGTGTGGATATATGCTATTGTAAAAATCCCTTCCATCACATGGAAACAGCATAACATTAACTGAAGGTAGACTGTGGTTAATTTAAAGATGCATGTTGTAGATTCTAGAGCAAACACTAAAAAGTAAGAAAAAAAAAGAATTCAACAGAAGAGAGAAAATAAAATACTATAAAATACCCAATTAATGAAAAGATAGTATGAAAAAAAGAAAAGACCCACAGAACAAACAAGACAAAATAAATAGCAAGGTAGCACATTATACTGTAACTATCTATGTGTGCATACCTGTCTAACTATTTCTTACTCTTTATCTTCATACATCTATTTTCCCTACCAGGTTATAAACTTACTAAATTTCAGTCATAAACAGAAACAAATCAAAGTTAATTGCTACAATGAATAAACTGTTAATTCTTAATTCTAACTTCTCTGTTTTGGAATTTGCAATAATTTATAAAAAATTTGGGGCACCTGGGTGGCTCAGTTGGTTAGGCTACTGCCTTCAGCTCAGGTCATGATCCCGGAGACCCGGGATCGAGTCCCACATCGGGCTCTCTGCTCAGCGGGAAGCCTGCTTCTCCCTCTCTCACTCCCCCTGCTTGTGTTCCCTCTCTGGCTGTGTTTCTCTCTGTCAAATAAATAAAATCTTAAAAAAAAATTTAACCAATTAATATATAAGACAACATGAAAAAAATATAAAGCTCATCTCTCTTCATAAAAATAAATCCCAGATTTTAGTGCTAAGTTATTTTATAAACTTCTTTGTACAATTTCATTTTACAATTAAGGAAAAAGAAGAGTCAAAGTGATTAACTGACTAATTAATTAATCAAAAGAGTTACATGGCCAGTCAACAGGAGGGCCACAGTAAAATTCTTATTTCATAACTTCTAGACCAGCTCTCTCAAGAGAAAAAAATATCCATATACATATATTTGTATATATATACATATACAGCTATATACAATTATATACAACAACATATACAACTATATACAAATAACGTGCTCATTTCAAATTATTTTTTAATTTAAATTTTATTTAAATTTTATTTTTTTCAGTGTTCCAAGATTCATTGTTTATGCATCACACCCAGTGCTCCAGCAGGTCTAGCAAGATCTCTATTTGGAAACATGTTAAGTTAAATTATATACCTATTTGAAAATAATAAAACTTTAAAAATATATATAATGTTGAATTTAGAGTTTAAACTAATTCAAATTCTCATCAGTTATTACTGAAATGCACTACACTCAAAGGAAAATTAAAAATATTGTAGCTAAACAATCACAGCACTGACTATCAGGTTCAGAGAATACAATCTTTCATTCAAATCAATGGCTAAACCATACATACTTATGCCAAAAATGATAACAAAAAAATTAATAAATCTGTGTATAGTATTACCTGTAGCTCCCAGTGGATGTCCCTTTGAAATCAATCCACCACTAGGATTTATGACCCACTTTCCTCCATAAGTATTATCTCCTCTATCAACCAGTTTTCCACCTTGTCCTAGAGAAGGAAAAATAATATTCATGAAGGTTCAAAATAACACTGGACCAGAGGCACCTGGGTGGCTCAGTTAAGCATCTGACTCTTGATCTCAGCTCAGGTCTTGATCTCAGGGTTGTGAGTTCAAGCCCCACATTGGGCTCCACACTGGGCATAGAACCTACTTAAAAGAAAAATACACACATTGGACCAAATAGTATGTTTTGGCTTTTTAAATTTCAGTATAACCAAGATTTTCTTATAGCAAACATTTCTTAAAAAAAAAATTATTTATTTGACAGAGAGAAACACAGCTAGAGAAGGAACACAGCAAGGGGAGTCAGAGAAGGAGAAGCAGGCTTCCCGCTGAGCTGAGAGCCCAATGCAGGGCTCCATCCAGAACTTCAGGATCATGACCTGAGCTGAAGGCAGATGCTTAACGACTGAGCCACCCATAAGCCCCTATGGCAAACATTTCTTAACAACTCAAACATTAAATTGATATACGCACTTCTAAAAGTTACATAAGAGGGGCACCTAGGTAGCTCAGTGTAGGTTAAGCAGATGGATCTTGATTTCAGCTCATGTCATGATCTCACCGTTGTGAGATGGAGCTGGCATCAGGCTGAATACTAGGCAGGGAGCCTGCTTAAAAGTCTCTCTTTCCCTTTTCCCCAGCACCCCCCCCCCTTGCTCATGCTCTCTCTAAAAAAGAAAAAAGTTACATAATAAATATTGAGTAATAAAGGTTTATATTTTCAGAAAATTTCATGCGTGAAATAGAGCTCTTATTACTTCCTAAGAATTTTCTGGCTTCCAAAATTACTACAACTATAACAGAGATTCAGATACCTAAAGAATGAAACTAGATACAATACTATAATTAAAATAATTATATCAGCCTTAAAAATCCATAATATTGCCCAATATATTCATTTCCATTAAAAAATCTTTTAAAAAAGATTTTATTTATTTACTTGAGAGGGAGAGAAACAGAGAGAAAGAGCACAAGGGGCAAAGGGGCAGAGGGAGAAGCAGACTCAGACTCCCCACTGAGCAGGGAGCCCTACAGATGTGGGCTTCAATCCTGGGACCCTGGGATCATGACCTGAGCCAAAGGCAGATGCTTAAGGAACTAAGCCACCCAGGTACCCCCACTTTCATTTTTAATTGCACTGTTATATGCTATATAAACATTCTTAGTAAATGGAGGGGAGAGTGTAGGGAGTGGGGGAAGGGCAGGGGTCATGAAATGAAGGGAAGTGGATGAAAATACTGTTGGGCCACAAATGTAAGCTTAAAAGAAGATGAAAATTACATCCTGGGTGATTTCAACATTCCTATCAATTCTCTGGTGATTCTTCCAGGTGGTTAAGAAGTAAATTAAAATGCATGAATTGTATAAAGTATTCTTCTATCCATATAATGAAGTGGAATCTCCAGAAGCTGGTTGTGGTGCTGTTGGAGGTGGCTAATAATTTTTTAAGTACACACTCTGTGTCAGGCCTTGTTCTAATTCTTTTTCATATACTTACATAATTTAATCCTCAACCCTGAGAAGTATTATCATTCCCACTTTATAGAGAAGTAACCAGAAAATAAATGAAAAGCAATTATTATGCCTATTATGTGCCAAAAACTCTGCTCTCATGGAGTTTACTTCATTGTCAGCAGAGATGTGAGGAAGAGACAGACAATATGGAATGTAAGTAAAATACACTATAGAGTGGTGTGACTGCCACAGGGGGAAAAAGACAGGAAAGGGAGGAGAGGGAGTGTTGGGAGAAAAAAAGATAGAAGGAGTTCACATTTTAAACCACGTGATCAGAGAAGGCTTCCACTGAGAAGGTAACAATTGGTCAAAGACCCAAAGGGAATACAGAAACAAATCTTATGGATATTTGAGGAAAGGCCCTGAACTAGGAGTAAGCCTGGAGTGTTTGAACGAGGAGGCCAACGTAGCTGCCACAAAGTAAAAGAGTTGGAGAGGTAGAAGCCAGAGAGATGGGAAAGGGAACTCAAGAGGACAGATCACATTTGGCTTTTACTTCTGAATGAGATGAACAAAGGAATGACATTGATCTGCTGTATGCTTTTAACAGGATTATTAAAGATTCATTATAGAGAACAGACTGTAAGGGGACATGACAGAAGTAGACCAGTTATGAGACTACCATAATAATGTAAATTGGAAATAACAGTGGTCTGAACTAGGCTGTTAGTGATAAGGAGTGGTAAGCTATGGTTATATTCTGGACATATTTAGAAGGTGGAGTCCATAGCCAATAGGACTTAGAGTTAGATTCAATGAGAGCTGAGAGAGAAAGAGGAATTAGAGCAACTACAGGCTGGGGAAGACTGAGGAAGAAAGAAGTCTGGGCACATTAGAAGCTCAATTCGGACTTAGGTTTGAGATGCTAATGAGATATCAAAAAAACCTCTGAAAATTAGGCAGCTGGACATATGAGTCTAGGAATCACGGAAGTAGTTTAACATAGGGATATAATTTACAAATCATCATCATATGTCAAAATGTATACATATTTAAAACCTTGAAATTGGGTTCGAGTTCGGCTAAGGCAGCATATATTCACTATAGCCTGTGTCTCCTACTATTTACAACTGAAAACACTGGATAAATACAAAAACAACTACCTGAAGATTCTGAAAAGTAAAAAAGAGCAGGGAATAATGGAGGGAATTAAAACTTGGAGAAGCTACTACACAAGGATGAATTCCAAGTTTTCTCTTTTTAGGCTCTCTTTCCAGCTTTGTTCCAAAGGTGAGCACAGTCCTGGAGCAGAATGGCAGCAGGGCAGCACAGGTAGCTAAAATTCTAACAAAACCCCCATCTTTCTAACCATAGAGACCAGGAAAAGAAACCCATATAGGTATAGGTCAGAAAGTAAGAGAGAAAGATCATAGTGGAAAGAGCCAGAGAAAAGGAACCCTTACTTCTATGTATGGATGTCTAAATCTCAGGCTCACTCTTGAGCTAAGCATGCATAGGACAGACCCAAAGCAGCACAGCAAAGGCTTGGAGAACTGAACAAAACTTTAACCGCCACCCACAAAACCTAAGACAGAAGGTGTCTGATACAACTGAGTTGCCTGCTTGTTAAAACAAAAACATGAACATTCTGGAGGACCTATACAATATAACAATCACCTGTCCCCAGTATAATCCAAAATTAATAGAGAAAAGAACCAGGAAAAGGGAAGTGTAACCAACTCTCAAGGGAAAAGATAATCAACAGATGCAAAGCCTGAGAAGCCCCAGATCATAGGATTACCAAATGAAGACAAAAATAACTATTTGTACTATGAGGTAGAGAAAACACAGTAAAAATGAATAAAAATATATGACTTCTCAGCAAAGAAATGGAACCTATGAAATGAACCAAATGGAAATCATAGAATTGACAATGCAGTATTTAAAACAAAAAACTTGCTCATTAGAGATAGGTTCAAAAGCAGAGAGAGGATGATGTAGGAGTCAGCAGATTTAAAGATGTATCAGTATAAATTATTAAATTTGAAGAAAAGAGAGAAAAGGGATTTAAAAATGAACAGAGCCAGGATGACAGGGTGGCTCAGTCATTAAGTGTCTGCCTTCGTCGCAGGTCATGATCCCGGGGTCCCGGGATTGAGTCCCAGAATTGAGCCCTGCATTGGACTCCCTGCTCAGTGAGAAGCCTACTTCTCCCTCTCTCACTCCCTCTGCTTGTGTTTCCTCTCTAGCTGTGTTTCTCTCTGTCAAATAAATAAATAAAATCTTTTTTTTTTTAAATGAACAGAGCCTCAGGGACCTGTGGGACAATATTAAAAGGTATAATATATTGGGGCGCCTAGGTGGCTCAGTGGTGAAGCCTCTGTCTTCAGCTCAGGTCATGATCCCGGAGTCCTGGGGTGGAGCCCCGCATCAGGCTCTCTGCTCAGCAGGATGCCTGCTTCTCCCTCTCTCACTCCCCTTGCTTGTGTTTCCTCTCTAGCTATGTTTCTCTCTGTCAAATAAACAAATAAAATCTTTTTTAAAAAAAAGGTGTAATATATGCATCACTGTAATCCTAGAAGAAGAGGGGGAAAAATGGGGCAGAAAAAAATACTCAAAGACAAAGTGGTCAGACACTACCCAAATTTGGTGAAAGACATTTTACAGACACAAGAAGCTCAGAAAACCCCAAGCAGAATAAATTAAAAGAAAACCATGCCTAGAAACAACACATTTGAACTGCTTAAAAGTACTTCTCATTTGAAACAATGTAGGCCAGAGAGTAAAACACATGCTTTAAGTGCTAAAGGAAAATACCTGCCAACCCAGATTTCTATATCCAACAAAAATTTCCTTTAGGAATTAATGCTAAGTAAAGACATTCTCAAATGAAAGAAAACTAAGAGAATTCATCTCCAGAAGACTTGCTTTAAAAAAAATGTTAAAATACATTCTTTTGGCTGATGAAAATAACAACAAAGAAAATCCTGGGTCTTCAAGAGAGGATAAGAACAACAGAAATGATAAATAACTGGGTAAATATAAAGAACTTTTGTCTTCTAAGATCTTTAAAATATGTGCAATTATTGAAACAAAAATTGCAACATTGTTTGTGGGGGTACTGAATGTACACAGATGTAATACATAGGACAATTAGAATGAAAGGAGTTGCTAAATGGATGTACATGCTTGTAATTTTTCTACATTTTATGTGAGGTAGTACAGTATTAACTCTACAGAGACTGTGAAGGTTAGGTATGCATACTATAACACCTCTACCAGTGGTCTGCTCCCCCAGGGGACATGTGGCAATGTCTGGAGACATATTTAATTGTCACAACTGTGGGGAGGTACTATTGGCATTTAGTGAGTAGAATCCAGGAATGCTGCTAAACATCCTACAATACACAAGACCCATGACTAGTACATCAACAGTGTTGAGGTTAAGGAACCCTGTAAACACTAAAACAGAACAGAATAAAAAACAAAAAACTAAAGACATATGCCCAAAAACCAGTACACAAAATAAAATCATATTAAAAATATTCAAATAATCCAAAAGAAAGCAGAAAAGGAAGAACATAAGAATAAAAAACAGAGAGGACAACAAATAACAGATAATGATCAACCTAAGTCTTACTATATCAATAATTACACTAAATGTTAATGATCTAAATCATACTATCAAACAAATATAATGCAAATTATATATGCACTTTCAAATTTTCTAATATATATTTTGTTTAATATATATTTTATTTAACACAATATATCCAAGCCATATTTAACATGTAATCAGTGAAAATATTATTAATAAATACCTTATATTCTATTTTTCATATTAAGTCTTCAAAATCCAATGTGTATTTCATACAGCACATTTCAATTTGGACTAGCCACATTTTAAGGATTCAGTGATCACATATAACTACTGTATTAGACAGCACAGGTTTAAACACTCCAGTTGAAAGGCAGAAATTGACAAAGGATAAAAAACAATATACTATTGCCTACAAAGGCATACCTTATACAGATAGCTAAATAACATAAAAAGGTTAAGAGCAAATGAATAGAAAAGAATATATCATGCAAACAGTAAGCATAAGAAGACTGGAGTGGGGGCACCTGGGTGGCTCAGTGGGTTAAGTCTCTGCCTTCAGCTTAGGTCATGATCTCAGGGTCCTGGGATCGAGCCCGCATTAGGCTCTCTGCTCCACGGGGAGCCTGCTTCCTCCTCTCTCTCTGCTTACTTGTGATCTCTCTCTCTGTCAAATAAATAATCCAAAAGAAGAAGAAGAAGGAGGAGGAGGAGGAGGAGGAAGAGGATGGGGGGGGAGAAGAAAAAGACAATGACGATGACGACGATGATGACTGGAGTGGGGGAAAGGAGTAAAATGGGGAAGTAGGAGACCTGAATATCATCAGGTCCCAAGAGTTCAGCTAGGTAGTTATCAAACCATTCTTAACACCTGCAAACTCAACAGGAGATCGAAGAGAAGAAGAGTGGCAACTCTAGGAACATAAAATCGGCCACTTTCTGGAAGGTAGGAAGTGGGGAGAAGTGAATCCGAGGCAATATAAGGGAAGAGAGACTGCATGGGGAGGGGCTGGCTCCTGGCAAACGGTAGAGCAGCAAAGCTCAAAATCTGAACTTTTAGAAATCTATTCCACTGAGGGATGTGGCTCCAGAGGCTAAGTTGGGTGGCGTGGGGGCTGGAGCCCTCATGGGGACAGTGTGGCCTCAAGACCCTTAGGGTCACAAAAAGACCAGGAGTGCCTGAGTGTGGCAGAGCAGGAAGGCTGGCTGCAGAGATGGATCCGAGGAGTGGGCTCTCAGCTTGGGGTTACCTTAAACTGTGAGCCAGGCACAGTCAGGCAACTGCTTTTTGAGCAGGGACCCACAAGTGGCAGATCCAGGGAGACCCTCTCCTTCCTCCTCTGGGAGGAATAGCACAGGAGCACACTGCAGGAATCTGCTGAGTTTAAAGATTCCAAATGAGGAGTGCGCTGGAGATAGAAATACTTGGTCATAGGCTGGGTGAGCACACAGCTCAGCCAGAGACCAAGAGTGATTGACTGATTTTCTCTGAGGGTGCATTGAGGAGTGGGGCCCTGAGCTCTTGGCTCCTATGGGGCCAGAGATTGGGAGCCCTCAATTTTTATTCCAATCCTTCAAAGCTATAGGGAAAGCATTCAGGGAACAAAAGCTACTGAGTGCAAAACCAAGCAGATTACTTAGCCTGGCTCCTGGCAAGGGCAGTGTAATTCCGTCTTGGACAAAGACGTTTGAGAATCACTGCAACAGGACCCTCCCCCAGAAGATCAATAAGAACATCCAGCCAAGACCAAGTTCACTGATCAATGAGAACTGCAAAACTTCAGAGCTATGGGAATACAGCACATAGAATTCATAGCTTTTCCCCCATGATTCTTTAGTCTTTCAAAGTTAAATTTTTTTAATTTTATTTTTTCTTATTCTATTTTTTTTTAATTTTTCCTCTTTTAACATTTTTTAACTATTTTACCTTATCAATACCTTAAATTCTTTAAAAATTTTCATTGTTCCATTCTATCTGTTCATTGTATTTAACTTTATTTCTTGTATACATATAGGTTTTTCTTTCCTTAAAATTTTGGGATACAGTTTCTTCTAATAGATCAAAATATACACTAAATCTAACACATAGCATTGCTCTAGTCTCCAGCCTGATCACGTTCTTTCCTCTTTTTTTCTTTTTTCAACCAACTTCTTATCTTATCAACTCCTTTTTGAGAATTTTTTAAATTTTCATCTTTAGAGTTGTACTCCATCCCTTCATTGTATTTACCCTTATTTTTGTGTATATATATATATACACATATGTATATATATATATACATATGTGTGTATATATATATATATATGTGTGTGTGTGTGTGTGTGTGTGTATATATGTATATATATTTTTTCCTTCTTTAAAATTTTGGGAGGCAATTTCTTTTAACAGACCAAAATACACCCAAAATCAAGTGTGTGACTCTGTTCTATTCATCAGTCTAATCATACTTTTTTTCTTTTTTTTCTCCTTTCTTTTCCCCCCAGTTTCAGGTCTCTTCCGATTTGGTTAATGTATATTTTTCTGGGGTTGTGGCTACCCTTTTAGTGTTTTGTTCTCTCATTCATCTATTCTTATTTGGATAAAATGACAAGGAGGAAAAACTCACCACAGAAAAAGAATAAGAGCCCATACTGATGGCTAGGGACCTATCAAAAGAACATTAGTAATATGTCAGAATTAGAATTCGGAATGATGATTATCAAGGTGCTAGCTGGGCTCAAAAAAAGCATGGAAGATACTAGAGAATCTCTTCCTGGAGAAGTAAAATCCCTTTCTGGAGATATAAAAGAACTAAAATCTAACCAAGTTGAAATTTAAAAAGCTATTAATGAGGTACAATAAAAAATGGAGGTTCTTACTGCTAGGATAAATGAGGCAGAAGAGAGAATTAGTGATATAGAAGACCAAATGAGAGACAATAAAAAGCTGAGAAAAAGAGAGACAAATAACTACTGGACCATGAGAGGAGAATTCGAGAGATAAGTGATACCATAAGACAAAACAATATTAGAATAATTGGGATTCCCAGAGGAAGAGAAAGAGAAAGAGGGGCAGAAAGTATCTTGGAGCAAATTATAGCAGATAATTTCCCTAATTTGGTGAAGGGAGCAGTCATCAAAATCCAGGAGGCACAGAGAACCCCCCTCAAAATCAATGAAAACAGGTCCAAAACCTGTCATTTAATAGTAAAACTTACAAGTCTCAGTGACAAAGAGAAAATCCTGAAAGCAGCTCGGGAGAAGAGGTCTTTAACATACAACAGTAGAAATATTAGAATGGCAGCAGACCTATCCACAGAGACCTGGCAGGCCAGAAGGGATTGGCATGCTATAGTCAGAGCACTAAATGAGTAAAATATGCAGCCAAGAATACCATATCAGCTAGGCTGTCACTGAAAATAGAAGGAGAGATAAAAAGCTTCCAGGACAAACAAAAACTAGAAGAATTTGCAAACACCAAACCAGCCCTACAGAAAATACTGAAAGAAGTTCTCTAAGCAAAGAGAGAGCCTAAAAGTAACAGACTAGAAAGGATCAGAGACAATATACAGTAACAGTCACCTTACAGGCAATACAATGGCACTAAATTCATATCTGAATTTCAACAGTTACCCAGAATGTAAATAGGCTAAATGCCCCAATCAAAAGACACAGGGTATCAGAATGAATAATAATAAAAAAAGACCCATCGATATGCTGTCTCCAAGAAACTCACTTTGGGGTGGCAATCCTTATATCAGATAAATTAGATTTTAAGCTAAAGACTACAAAAAGAGATGAGGAAGGACACTATACCATATAGTTAAGGGGTCTGTCCAACAAGAAGATCTAACAATTTTAAATATCTATGCTCCTAACATGGGAGCAGCCAATTATATAAACCAATTAATAACAAAATCAAAGAAACACATCAACAAAAATATAATAATAGTAGGGGACTTTAACACCGCCCTCAGTGAAATGGACAGATCATCTAAGCAAAAGATCAATAAGGAAATAAAGGCTTTAAATGACACACAGGACCAGATGGACACCACTGATATATTTAGAACATTCCATCCCAAAGCAACAGAATACACATTTTTCTCTAGTGCACATGGAACATTCTCCAGAATAGATCACATCCTGGTCACAAATCAGGCCTCAGCCAGTACCAAAAGATTGGGATCATTCCCTGCATATTTTCAGACCACAGTGCTTTGAAACTAGAAACTCAACCACAAGAGGAAAGTGGAAAGAACTCAAATACATGGAGGCTAGAGAGCATCCTGCTAAAGAATGAATGAGTCAACCAAGAAATTAAAGAATTATTTTAAAAATTCATGGAAACAAATGAAAATGAAAACACAACTGTCTAAAATCTTTGAGGACACAGCAAAGGCGGTCCTAAGATGAAAGTATCAATACAAGCCTTTTCTCAAGAAACAAGAAAGGTGGTTCAGGAGGTGGTGTGGCCTGGTGTGCCTATGTTCGGACCTCTGTGCTTGTTTGTCTCCTGCTTTACCTGGCTGGGGCGGCTGATGTTATCCAGAGGGCCTCAGGGCAGGGTCGGCCAGTGGTCGAGTACACGCTGGGGCCAGGCCTGGATGCCTCGGTGAGATCTCAGGTGTGTGATGTTAGCTCCTTGAAGGGCAGAGAGGCCTTCCTGACAAACGTGGGTGTGCTTGCCAGGGGGGACTTCTGCAAGGCCTGGCCTGCTTCCTGTTGCGGACTCCGCAGATGTCACCAGCCCCTTGTTGGGGACACTGGCTCTCCATCAGGAACACTGTGAGCACCCATGAAATCAGCCTGAAATGTGATATTTCGCACTTCCGGATAACCGCGGGGGACAAGGAGCATCGACAAAGATGTAGAGGAGTGAGAGCGATCGGAGGAATATCCAAAGACAAGGGAGGAAGCCCACAGAGGTGACCCAATGGAAGGCAATACCCCAGCTCGAAAGTACTCTGTGTTCAGGGAACAACAGCAGATTACGGTCTGATTCAAAGCAAACAGAAACGGAGTGCCTGAGGGGCATCCGGGGAAAAGGGGATAGGCAGAGAGAAAGTGCTCCCGGTGCCGAGTGAGGGAACCCGGCGGAGCCAGAGGTGCGGAGTCTATTTTTCCGCCATGTGGGCCAGGCACGGAACCCCCAGGGAAGACGATTTTGCAGACTTGTGCAGGACGTGCGGGGCCGCGGGACCTCAGTCCCTCCAGCCTGGGGGTCACACAGACTCCCTGGGCACAGACAAGGTCTCACGACCCAAAATCAGTTGTGGTTTTCATGGCGCAGGAGCGAAACAACAAGCAGGGGCTTTGGACAGGAATCAAACCAGCGTCTGCACCCGCCTGGCTGTGACAGGTGGCCAAGGGAAAGGATACAGGGAGAGACTGTGGGGCCCCCCCATCGTCCAGAGGGTTGCTAATTAGGGGCTCTCTCCGGGAAGGAGGTCTGGGCGCAGACAACTTGCTCCTAACTGACTTCCTCAACAGCTGCAAAAGGCCGTAAAAGAACAACCCCACCCCCCAGAGAACTGACCCTGACAACCGTGGTCCCCAGTCCCTAGGAAGGGGGTGGAGAGATGCAGCCCAGGTAAAAGGGACTGAAAACAGCACAGCAGGCCCTGCCCCCAGAAGGCAAGCCAGAAGCACAAGAGGACAACACCCAAACTGTAAAACCCCAACATCAGGGGAAAAGGCAATTTATTAAACTCCTGGTATACCCCAAAACCTGTACGCTTTATTGATACAGTTTTTCATATTATTTGCTTTTTTAACTTTTTTCTATTTTTACTTTTAAAGTTTCCACTTTAAACTTAAAAATTCACTCTCACAGTTTTTGTTCTTTTAATTTTTAACCCACTTTTTATCATAACATGATACTCAATACAACACTCCATAACAATTTTTTACCTTGAAATTTTTACAAACACATACCTGTGTTTTCTGTTGTTGTTGTGGTTGTTGCCTCTTGTTTGCTTGTTTGTTTTATCTGTTTTTTCCCTTTCTTCTCTCTTCTTTCCTTTAGTTTTTCTTTTAAATATACAGTTATAAGCTTCAAGGTAACCCTACACCCCTATTCAATACTACCCCTATATACAACCAGTTCTAATCTCCCTATATCTTTATAAAGTGGGCTGCTCCAACAATAATAGTAAGATAAACTCAGGAGGATCTGAAATACTTTCCTTGCCCACAAGGAGTGCCTGCCCTCACCTTCCCACCCTAGTCTATCAGTGTTTCTGTGTAATTGTCTTTGCCTTTGTATTATATAAATACAGGTCTTGGGGGTCATTCAGGTTGGGCTTAGCTTTTTGATCTCTTCATTTACTCTTGATGGCCTTTTTCTTTACCCTGTAGTAGTTCTGTACCATATAAATCCCACCACTGGGCCCCACTCTGGCAGGGGCTTCTTTTCTTGCTTCCTTTCTCCCTTTCTCTTTTTCCTTCCTTCTTCCATTTCAGTGGTGAATTCTGATTGCTCCAAAACCTTCCAGAGACCAATTCACCCGGATAGTGGCTGATATATTTAGGTATACACCCCCTCAACCACTCCTCGCCACAATGACTCGGAGGAGGAAAAACCAACAGAAGAACCCTGAGACTGCAACCCTGGTCACAGAATTACTGGAAATGAACATAAACAATATGACATAAATGGAATTCAGGGCAGCAACTGTCCAAGCAATGGCTAATTTGGAAAAGAATATTAGTCTCAAAATGGAAGCCCTAATAACAGAAGTGAAAGCGGAGGTTAGAAAGGCTATTAATAAGATGCAATCTAATTTAAATATGCTAACAGCTAGAGTAAGTGAAGCTGAAGATCCTATCAGTAATTTTGAAGACAGATGGATTAAGAAGGAGGAGCAAGAGAAAATTGGAGCAAACAGCTAAAATCCCATGAAAACAGAATAAGGGAAATAAATGATGCCATGAAATGCTCCAATATCAGAATTATTGGAATCCCTGAAGGAGTTGAGAGAGAGAGAAGCCTAGAAGATATAGTTGAACAAATCATGGATGAAAATTTCCCTAATCTGGGGAATGAAACTAATGTTCATGTCCTAGAGGCAGAGAGAACACCCCCCCCCAAGATCAATGAGGCCAGAAAAACCTCCAGGCGCATAATTGTGGAATTCATGAATCATAAAAAAAAGAATGTGTCTTAAGGGCAGCTAGGGGGAAGCGATCCCTTAACTATAGAGGGAGGACATCAGAATAACGTCAGACCTTTCCACAGAAACCTGGTAAGCCAGAAAGGGCTGGCAAGACATATTTAGGAAATTACATGACAAAAATATGCAACCAAGGATAATGTACCCAGCAAGGTTGACTTTCAGAATGGAAGGAGAAATAAAGAGCTTCCAGGACCGCCAAAGTCTAAAAGATTATGCAACCACCAAGCCAGCACTACAAGAAATACTAAGAGGGGTTCTATAAAAGAGAAATGAACACAAGAGAGACACAGAACAGAAATTCACAGAGGTAATCCATAGAAACATGAACTTCACAGGCAACATGATGTCAATACAATTGTATCAATCAATAATGACTCTCAATGTGAATGGCCTAAATGCTCCAATAAAAAGGCACAGGGTTGCAGACTGGATAAAAATGACAGGACCCATCCATATGTATCTGTTAACAAGAGACACATTTTGAATCTAAAGACACTTCCAGATTGAAAGTGAGGGGATAGAGGACCATTTTCATGCCAATGGACCTCAAAAGAAAGCCGGAGTAGCGATTCTCAAATCAGACAAATTGGATTTTAATCTAAAGACTGTAGTCAGAGACACAGAAGGATACTACATCATTCTCAAAGGGTCTATACACCAAGATCTAACGATTGTAAATATTTATGCCCCCAACATGGGAGCAGCCAAATACATAAGCCAACTGTTAAGCAAAATAAAGAATCATATTGATACAAATACGTTAATTGTAGGAGAACTTAACACACCACTCTCAGCAATGGACAGATCATCTAAACAGAAGTTCAATAAAGAAACAAGAGCCTTGAATGACACATTGGACCAGATGGATCTCACAGATATATTTAGAACATTCCACCCTAAAACAGAATACTCATTCTTCTCGAGTGCACATGGAACTTTCTCCAGAATAGACCACATACTAGGTCACATATCAGGGCTCAACCGATACCAGAAGATTGAGATTACTCCCTGCATATTCTCTGACCACAATGCCATGAAACTGCAACTCAACCACCATAAAAATTTCAGAAGAAAATCAAACACTTGGAAGCTAAAGACGATCCTGCTCAAGAATTTGTGGATCAGGGGCGCCTGGGTGGCTCAGTTGGTTAAGCGACTGCCTTCGGCTCAGGTCATAATCCCGGAGACCCGGGATCGAGCCCCACATCGGGCTCCCTGCTCGGCAGGAAGCCTGCTTCTCCCTCTCTCACTCCCCCTGCTGGTGTTCCTCTCTGGCTGTGTTTCTCTCTGTCAAATAAATAAAATCTTTAAAAAAAAAAAAAAAAGAATTTGTGGATCAACCAGGAAATCAAAGAAGAACTGAAACACTTCATGGAAACCAATGAGAATGAAGATACATCAATCCAAAACCTATGGGATACAGCAAAGGCAGTCCTAAGCGGGAAATTCGTAGCCATCCAAGCCTCACTCAAAAAAAATTGAAAAATCCCAAATACGCCAACTCTCGTTACATCTTAAAGAACTGGAAAATCAACAAAAAATTAAACATACCCCCCACACAAGATGGGAAATAATTAGGATTAGAGCAGAGATGAATGAATCAGAAACTAGAGATACAGTGGAACACATCAACGAAACTAGAAGCTGGTTCTTTGAAAGAATCAATAAGATCGATAAACCATTGGCCAAACTAATCCAAAAGAAAAGGGAGAAGACCCAAATTAATAAAATTATGAATGAAAGGGGAGAGATCACGACTAACACCAAGGAAATAGAAACAATCATCAGAAATTACTATCAACAATTATATGCCAATAAGT
>PITA01022848.1:0-29498 GCA_004023965.1 Spilogale gracilis | reverse complement strand
AAAAAAAAAAAAAAAAAAAAAAAAAAAAAAAAAAAAAAAAAAAAAAAAAAAAAAAAAAAAAAAAAAAAAAAAAAAAAAAAAAAAAAAAAGAAATTTCTGTACTTATTGCTATAAAGAAAAAAAAAATTCTCATTTAAAGACCACTACACCCTTATATAAAAGAATTGGAGTAAAAAAAATAGCAGAAAATCAAAACCCTTAAAATGTCTGATTTACTAAGTCATCCTATAGGAATGAAACATTAGGCAATATTACTGAGACCTTTTTTCAAATGTTGTTTTACTATCTAAAACAATATTCAAGCTTATGAATCCATGCTTCTATGATCAATTATTTTTATTTGATCTACTTTCTAAAGTCTTATGAAGTGTCTGGCCTAGAAATGCTCTTGTAGATGCTTTCCATTTATTACAAGCCCAAGTTCTCTGCAGTATTGGCGGTATACAGATAGATGAAAGCAAACAAAATTATTCTGAGAGTATCTGAGGTTTTAAATAGGAAGAATTGTGGTAAGGGGTTAGTTAGTAATTCTTAGGAGGAATCAACAAGAAGATAGCTAGAAACAACAATATGTAGTCATTTATGATTATTTCAATTTTTCAAAACAAATATTTATCAGTCCTTTATTCAAGCCTAAATAATACTGCTTAGAATGCAAAGAAAGATGTGTATACTCACTGCCATCAAGACATTTATGATCTAAGTGAACAGTAAATATAATGAGATATATTTATATAGCAATTATACAAATTAAACTACATAAGCTTACCAAGAAAAGGAACAGGGAAGGAAGAGATGAAAGAAAGAAGGGAGGGCAATTGGGAGGGAGAAAACAGGGCAGGAAGGACAGAAAGAAGAGAAGAATAAAATAACAGAAAGAGCAACATTTAAAAGTGGTGGGTTACTCAGTCTCCCATTACATTTAATAATAAAAATGTACTTCTTTGAGAAAGAAAATAGAAAAACTAATTGAATGCCATGTGTAGGGAGGGAGGTGACAAAGAAAAAGTAAAAACAAAACCATAACTAATTAATAATTACTAGAAGTAGTAAAATTATGTACAAAAGACAGCATTTAGAAGACAGTTTTGAACTTTTTTTTAAAGATTTTATTTATTTATTTGACACAGAGACAGATCACAATCAGGCAGAGAGGACGAAGGAAACAGGATCCCTGCTGAGCAGAGAGCCCCATGTGGGCCTCGATCCCAGGACCCGGGGATCATGACCTGAGCTGAAGGCAGAGCCACCCACTGAGCCACCCAGGCACCTGACAGTTTTGAACTTTTTAGGAATATATTGACTATACTCAAGACTTAATTTCTACCTTAGAAGTTGTGACTTTGTGTGTGTGTGTGCATGTGTGTGTGTATCCAGAAAGATAAAATTAGATAAATAGGTATGAAAGGGACAGAAACTAACCGTTATTTAGATTCGGAGAAGGGAAAAGATAAATTTTGTAAAGATTTATTTATTTATTTGAGAGAGAGAAAGTGTGTGAGCATGTTCATCAGGGGGAGGATAAAAGGAAAAGAGAAAGAGAAAGAATCTCAAGAAGACTCCTGGTCAAGCATGGAGCCTGACATGGGTCTCCATTTCACAACCCTGAGATCATGACCAAAATCAAGAATTGGATGCTTAATTGACTGAGCCATCTAGGTGCCCCAGAAAAGATAATTTATTGAGAGTTGAATAAAATTTAAATGAAATTGCAGTTTGAGAAGGACTGTGATAAGGACACTTTGGTTCAAACAGACACATTAAGAAAGATAACTTGAAATCCTTTGCAGTACAAGTGCCTAGGAATATTGTGTAAAATATAATAATTGCTATTTACATTGGGTAATTGAGTTAAAAAACATGGTATAAAAACTGAGGATACCCAAAGGGAAATAAGATTTCAATCCTGTGAGCCAGCATGGGATAGGGGAAAGCAAACAGAAGGGATTGGATTTTGAGGTATACATGCCCTCATGGGTGGTTGGTGGTGGGTGATGGGAGGATGTGTCAGGAAGAGTGTCTCAAACATAGAAATAAAGTCGAGCAACATATATGTTAATGTTGTTTGGGTATAAAGTCTATCCATGGTTTTTGTGGGGGAATGCACTTAGTTCCTTTCATTGCTTTTTAGTGATTAAAGATCACACACTTAGTAAACAGACTTGTTAACTTTTTTTTGCTCTGTACAGATACAAATATTTATTCTTAGTTGAAACAAATAACCTCACAGATTTATGACTTTGTTGTGTATCCATCAGTTTTATATCTAACTCAGCCACCATATACTAACATTCTTTGTTAATCACTTCTAAATATGTCAGCTTCTCAGATCTACTTTGTGCCATTTAAAAACATCATACTGGTTGCTTCCTTAATTAATTAGTTAAATAACCTCTTTAAAGTATATTAATTTTCTATTTGTTTGAGAGTTTTGATTTTAACTTTTTTTTTTTTTTTAAGATTTTATTTATTTCACATCGAGAAACACAGCCAGAGAGGGAACACAGCAGGGGGAGTGAGAGAGGGCAAAGCAGGCTTCCCGCTGAGCAGGGAGCCCGATGTGGGGCTCCATCCAGGGTCTCCGGAATCATGACCTGAGCCGAAGGCAGTCGCTTAACCAACTGAGCCACCCAGGTGCCGCCTGATTTTAACTTTCTAAAAATTACACTACTAGAAATCAGGGATTAGGTATCTTTGACCTCCTGGAGATTCTACATACTTAGCACCCTAAAGTCAATTGTTCATACAAATATTTCTGCCCAACATCAAAGGGCATGAAATATTTTCTACTGTTCTTAATTCTTAAGAAACCTGAGAATTTACTACTAGTACCCTATGTCTTCCTCAAGAGTGAAGTAGGAATTTGGCCTAGAAAACTTAAACAGGAGAAATGGAAATAGAAACTAGGCCAGAGTTAGTATTTCCTATGAATTTCCTAGCATCAGAAATATATCTGTATATCTAGATATAGATATAGGTACATAATTAAATATAGATATCTATATATCTAGATATATATATACCTAGATATTATATATATAGATATTATATATATATATATATATAATTTTGGAGAAATTACCCATTGTCCCAAAACACAAAGAATTGCCATAAGGGAAAAAAATTACATTTAAAACTCTATTAAATATAAATTTACAAAGATTGGGAAATATAAAATTAAAAATAATTTACCATCAGTGAAATTTAGAAGAAAAATAGAACAGAACTATAAAAATTCATAATAATAAATAAATAACCTAAAAGAAATTATGAAATAGATCTAATATATAATAAATATATAATGGTTAAGTATATTAAAAAGAATAATAAAATTTGGTAAATAAGACATCTAAAATAAAATAGTCTTTGGATTAAAAAACTGCAAATACAGATAAAAAAAGAAAAATAAGCGAAGATAGATTATAGAGAAGTAAATAAAATTACAAAAGTAACACTGAAATGTTCCAAAGAAACTTTTTAGACATTTCAGATGAAATTAAGGTAAGGGTACAATATCTAAAGGTAACACCCAGGAGTTTTCAATAAATCATTCAATAAGAGAATCCTCAGATGCAAAAATTTGAGACGTTTTCAAGAGTGAATAATTTAAATCCAAATCAGAAATCACATTCGTTTGGTGAATCATTAAAAAAAAAAAGATAATTTGCCATTAAAAACAAACAAACAAAATAAACAAACAAATAAATTCAATACTATGAAATAAAAGCTTCCGTGAAAAATACTATAATTGAAGAAAAGATACTAAACACATTAGAAAGTGAAAAAGAGAAACAAAACGACATTTTAGATTATCAAACGTTTTAAGAAATTACAACTATGAGACTTGTCCATGAACTATTAAAAAAGTAATACTGGAAGAATGAAAAGGAGCTAAAAAGAAAAATGCAGGAAGTAAGTGATAGTGGCATATATAAGAACAGTTAAATATCAGGGCAAATCTAAATGATCACTGACTATTAGAAAGTAATAACACTAATAATAACAGCAACAACTCAAAGATAAAATATAGTGAAAATAATTATAAAAGTCTCGTTAATAATAATACTTAGGTTTGTGTATTTAAAATAAGTTAATAATAAGGTATTGTATATTTAAAATGTTGTGCCCAAGTCGTGAGACCCCCGAAAAAGACCACCAGAGACCAGAGTCAAAGCCAAGCGGCAAGGGTCGTTTATTGTCAGGTTCGAACCTGGGCCTCCTTGCAGACATTACCGGTCACGCTCAGAGACCCTGAAGAGCAAATTTTTCAGCTTTTTATAGGCTGGTACAAACAGGGGCACTTTGCAGTATCTGGGGGCCTCCCAGAGTTTGAAGGACATGAACAGGGGAAGGGGTGGCCAAGCAATGCTGAAGCAAGCAGTTTTACAGAAGCAAGATGGCATAAATCTTGCTGTTACAGGTCATAAGTTTCTCAGCCTTGCATTACAGGTCACAAGTTTCTCAAAAATTTGCTATGATAGTAGATCTCAAGTGTTCCCATCGCAAAAAAAAAAAAGTATATATGTACAGTAACAGATATGTTAATTAGCTTGATTGTGTAACACTTCACAGTGTCTGTGTATATGAAAACATCACCTTCTAGACAGAGAAGAGAAGGCCATGTGAGGACACAGGCAGAGTTGGGGGTTAGGCAGTCTCAAGCCAATGAATGCCTTGGGGCTATCTGAAGCTACAAGAATCAGAGATTCACCTATAGAGCTTTTGGGAAGAGGGTTACCTAACCACACCTTGATTTCAGACTTCAGACCTCCGGAACTGTGAGTGAATATGTTTCTGTTGCTTTAAGGTATTTAGTTTGTAGTAATTTGTTGGCAGCCCCTACAAACTCATATGCTGGCACTGAGTAGCTAGTCAATAAGCATTGATTATAAATCTGTAGTAATTATACAGTGTGCCATTGACTCAGAGATGAAGAATTTGACCATAGGGGCATAACAGAGAAATCAAAAATAGATACAAGACTTTTGATATTTTTATGTACATATTTCCTATCAAGTAGGAAAATTAGTAACTATTCAAAAAATAGCAATAGTGCAGTTGGTTAATATGCTTAAAAAGTTATAAATTGTATCAAACATCTTACTAACTCCAAATGTGAAAACACATTGTCCTAGTTTTAAAGAAAATATAAAATATTTTTATTTAATCAAATTGGGTTTTTAAAGTGATCACATTCATCATTCTTACTTTATACTTAGTGTTTGAGAAATTCTCCCCTTGTTGATGAGATGTGGAAAAATAGGAACTCAAACATTTATATGGCAGGAAAATAAATTTATACAACTATTTGGGTAAGCTACTTGACAATACCTAGAAAGACTGAAGACGCACATACCCAAAGTTTCAAAATCCCCCTGCCTGCTCTATGTCTATCCTACAGAAATTCTAACATGTACAAGCAAGGAGACCATGAATTGTCATTACAGCACTATTTTTAAAGTTTAAAATAGTTTTTAAACATTTCTTAAGATAAAAATGATATCTGCTATGTATTTGATGAAATCGCATGCAGAAATTTAACAAAAGTAGATAACCAATTATCATGACGATCTCAAAAATATAATAGTGAGATTAGAAAGTCCATTTCAAGTAATACATAGAAAAATATTTATTTTAATTTTGAAGATACAAGCAATACTATGTTATATATAAATATTCTCTGTATCTGTATCTTTATAAGTACTGTACTGTTAAAAGTACAAAAATATACAAGTAAACTTCAAATTTAAGCCACTAGTTATCTCCACTAGTATTTATTATAGTAAAATCTTATTATAGTAAAATATTATATACTTTATATTATTATTATAGTTATATTATAGTAAAATCTATTTTTGGCACATTCTAATATTTCCTAATTATAAGTGAAAAAATTTAATGATATATTGGCTTTAAAAAGGAAGTATAGATGATTGTGTTATGCATTAACACACTACTGAAGTAAACACCTATTCTATTCTGTAAAATTTGGTGGAAAGTCTTTGAAGTTTTGTGAACACAATCATAACTTGTCATGTCATTGGGAGAACTGTGTAAGATTAAATGGAATAGGTATGTTTGGAGGGAAGGAAAACAAAATAGTTGCTGCTTTTGGAGCCTGCTTAAGACTCTCTTTCTCCCTCTCTCTCTGCACCCCTCCCTCTAAAATAAACAAAAACAATTAACTATCTCCAATGCTGCCTCGATTTTATGTCTACTATTTCATTTTAATTTAATGAAAGTTTATGAGCTAGAAGTCCCTGGATAAATGAAGACTTACAGATGAGATTTTTTTTTAATTTATTTATTTGACACAGAGAGGGGGAAGCAAGCACCCCACTGAGCAGAGAGCTCAATGTGGGACTCGATCCCAGGACTCTGAGGTCATGACTTGAGCCAAAAGCAGAGGCTCAACCCTCTGAGCCACCCAGGTGCCCAAGATTTTTTTTTTTAATTCAAAGATAAAATGTTATAATTAAAATAATTCAGATAAAAATAACCAATTTGGGGGGTTTTGGGAAAAATAAAAACTGGCTATATGTGTCCTCAGTCTATATGGCAGGGCAAAATATTAATAATAGGTATTCTTTGTAGATAAGACAAATGCACTTTAATGAACCACAGCTTCTACACCAGTATAATATGTGCATATTCATTGTACCCTGTCTAGATTGTTTTACTTTCTACTCTGGCTTTCCTAGGAAATGCAGTTTAATAAATTAAATTAGACTCATAATTTTGTGAATTAAACATACCTCCCATGCAAGTAACAATACTTCAAATAATTTTATTTATTTATTTATTTATTTAAGTTGACTCCACACTAGACATGGAGTCCAACATGAGGCTTGAACTCACAACCCTGAGATCAAGATCTTAGCTAAGATCAAGAATCAGATGTTTAAATGACTGAGCCCCTTAGGTACCCCCAAATTATATTTATTTTATAATTTAACGTGCCATAACTGATTAGGATATTTCTGAGAGACAGGACTTAAGAAAAATTTTAAAGACTATAGTATCGAAGTCTGGAGGAGCGTGAAAAGCCAATATTCTAGGAAGAATGGAGAACATTCAAATATAGACATATACAGTATTTTCCCTCATTTGATATATTGTTATCATTATAAAATATAGCTTCAGAGTTCTTCAACTTTAATTTCACAGAAAGATGGAGGCTAAGATCCCTGACCTTGAATCTGGGAGGACCTATGACTCCTAAATTACTACAATATCAAAGAATCAGTGCTCTATAACATTTGAGATCTGATCAGAATGGGTCATGTGACTTTTGCTTGGTATTTTCAGAAGGCCGGATGCTGAACAGAAATCTAAGCTATCTGGAGAGACCTTGCATATGAGTCTGGCTGACAGAACTAGAGCCTGTTCGGTTCCAAATGTTCCAGGCCAAGTACCGGGTATATGAGTAAAGAAGCAATCTTGGGAGTGGACCTTTCAATTCCAGCTGTTCCAGCTGTTCCAGCCTCCAATTGTGTGAGTCACCTCCAGGTGTTGTGTGTCTTCCCTGATTACACCCTATCATTGAGACAGACAAGAGCCATCCCCATTGTGCCTTTTCTAAATTCCCGACCTATAGAATTTACCTCTATAATAAAAATCTACTGGCTGATTCCAATCAGTTTCAGGTGGATTGAACACTCAGCAATATTACTGGAATACTTTTTGTTATATCCTGCAAGTCTTCACATAATCTGGCATCTGCTTATCTCTTTAGTATTTCTTCCAATTTCCTCACTCCTTATACTGGAACTAATTAAGTCTTGTTTCCTGACCCACCAACAGGCCAGTGCTTATTTACACATTAGATAAATTGCACTATTAAAATAAAGAAGAAGAATGTTGGGTTGCCTGAGTGGCTTAGTCAGGTAAGCATCTTCCCTTGGCTCAGGTCATGATCCCAGAGTCCTGGGATTGAGTCCTCCTTTGGGCTCCCTGCTCATTGGGGAGTCTGCTTGTCTGCCCTTCCCCTGGCTCCTGTGTGTTCACATTCTGTTTTTCTGTCAAATAAATAAATAAATAAATAAATAAATAAATAAATAAATAGTTTGTGGGTTTTTTTTTTTTTTTAAGATTTTATTTATTTATTTGGCAGAGAGGCAGGCAGAGAGAGAAGAGGAAGCAGGTTCCCTGCTGAAAAGAGAGCCCGATGCTGGCCTTGATCCCAGGACCTGGAGATCACGACCTGAGCTGAAGGCAGAGGTTTTAACCCACTGAGCCACCCAGGTGCCTAATAAATAAATCTTAAAAAAAGTAAAAATTATAAAAATAAAAGAATGCTATTCTCAAGAGATTTACAAAGCTGGACCCTTCTAATTCTTTTTTTTCCCCAAATATCACCCACTAGATTACATTTCCTGATCACCTTTTCATAATCACTTCCTCTTCCTCTACTCTTATGCTTAGTCCTTTCTGCCATACTCATCATACTTAGAGAAGTGGTCAAAATCTGCAATTATTTATTTATTTACCACTTTTCAAGTGTCTCCACTTACTTTCACGTAATCGAAGAGTTCCAGGTCATTTAGTTTAGCACATTATTCCAGTGGCTTAATTATCACATTGCTCATAGAAGTCATTTAAACACATTTCTTGAATGAACAGAACTCTGTCCGTAATCTAATACATCTTCAGACTGAATCTGTAATGTAAGTACTAATATTAGTTTCAGTTAGAACAGCTTTCAGCTGTAAGTAACCTAGAATGCAAATAAAATTAGCCTTAAAATGCAAGGACTTTATTTTCTCCTATGGAGGAAATAGGAGAAAGTAGTTTAGGAGTGGAAGGAAACAGTGGCACTGTCACATTGAAGACTGGAGTTACAGCCTCCATGCAATGACATTATTAGCACGTCCTTTGAGTGAGGGGTCATATACCAGTGCATATCAGTAGCACCTTGAGGCATGCTGTCCACATTCTAGGCAAGAAAATGAGGAAAAACTGAAGCAGCAAAAGACAAAGGACCAAAGACATACAAGTCAAGTTGGCAGTTGTTTTGAGGCTTTTCTAGAAACTTCTCTTTGTGATATCCACTTACATGTCCCCTGTTTACATGGTCACTTCTGCCAATACGTGGATAGTTTAGATTACTAGATGAAAAAAACAGACAAGAGAAAAGTTTATGCATAGCTTTTGTTTAGCTCATTACACAACCTATCTAACAGTGCCAAGCAAGATATTGTCATTATTTTGTGTATCGGAAAAGGAGCATACAAGGTGGCTTATTAATTCACTTCTTACACTGGCAGTAAAAAAGTGTGTGTGTGTGTGTGTGTGTGTAAAATCAAGTATTTCTTCTGACTGAATTGTAAAAGCCAAGTTAGCCTTCACATCTAGGAAATGTCAATAATGATAATAATAGCCAGGGTTACTGAGATTTCCTATTTATCAATTACCATATAAACTTATTTCTGTTCAAGATGTCATTTAATCTACTCCTCTAGAGTATATATTAATATCCCTACTTTACAAATGAGGAAACCAAATGAGAGGTTCAAAAACTTATTCTTATTTTGCCCAGCTAATCAGTCTCACAGTTGGAATTTGGTTCTAGATTTATGGAATGCCGAAGCCCTTTATGTAAAATGTCAATCTTGACCAAACGGAAGAGGAGCACAACTATGGTTGAGTATAATGGGAAAAGAACACCAAAGAAAACAGGCAAGATACCAAGCTATTTTCCAAAGGGAACAGCACGGATCCTATGAGGAATGAATATTTACCAAGCAAGCCTTTTTTTCAACTCCTCTAAGAAATCACATATAGGTATAACCCATTTCATGAGAAGTATCTTCACTATATTTGCCATACCTAAAAATCATATGGACAAGCCTTCTAAAAGAGCAATCTTTTTTTTTTACACTACCTAAACAAAAGGAGATTGATTTGCCTTATAACTGTTAATAAGCATTTTTTTAATTATCAAGAGGAAGCTCAAGAAACTAATGTCCCCAAGAAATACTGTACGGAAGAATTATCTTTTGAGATCATTAGCAACATGTTCAGAAGCTATTCTTATAATAATACTTTATAGACGTTTAAAACACTGGTGTTTCTACTTTTTATTTATTTTATTTATTTTATTTTTTTAGGTTTTATTTCTTTATTTTAAGAGACAGAGAGTGGGAGAGCCTGAGCACGGGGAGGGGCAGATAGGGAAGCAGACTTTCCACTGAGCCAGGACCCCAGTGCAGGTCTTGATCCCAGGACGTTGGGATCTGAGCTAAGACAGACACTTAATGGACCCAGCCACCCAGATGCCCAAACACTAGTGCTTCTTTTTTTTTTTCTTTGATAATTATAAACACGCATATTTTATTTTATTTTTTATTACATTATTTTATTTTTTTCAGTGTTACAAGACTCATTGTTTATGCTCCACACCCAGTGCTCCATGCAATGTGTGCCCTCAATACCCATCACTGGGCTCACCCATCGCCCACCCCCTTCCCTTTCAAGACCCTCTAGAACACTAGTGCTTCTAAACATAAATGAGCAGAATTTCTTCTAGGAGCAAAAAACAAGCCCTTGGAAAATTTGAACTATGGACCATGATCACAAATTTAAGCTGCTTCTCTGTATTTACCAGTGAGCACCATAGAAGATACAGTATCCAAGTGCTCATATCCTTGAATTTCCTCCTATATATTTGTGGGTCCTAATAAATAAGACACTAACTCAAAGGGTACATCCCATTACTTCTGAGATTTCCAAAGGAATGTTCGTGATCCCTTATTACCCACAGAATTCAAAAGTCGAAAGTAAACTGTACTCCTTAGTTCTAAGTCACTTGGGTAAATGTTTAAAACCTAAGAGTCTGAAGAGTCTACCAAAGGATAGAATCTGTTGTTATTTGGTAGAAATTTTTAGACAAGCCTCATTTTTATCTTGAATACTATTTCAAATCTGACATTGTTTTTATTTATCTTTATTATTGTCTTAAATCACATATATCATGATATTATGCAGAAGAAAATCTTAAATGAATAAGCTAAATAATAATTATATGACAACTTCATAATAATTTTTAATAATGGAAGAAATTTTTTAAATTTTTGAGTTTTTCAAGAGGTTTTTTTTTTTTTTAAGATATTATCTATTTATTTGACAGAGAGAAACACAGCCAGAGAGGGAGCACAAGCAAGGGGAGTGAGAGAGGGAGAAGCAGGCTTCCCGCTGAGCAGGGAGCCCGATGTGGAGCTGGATCCCGGGTCTCCAGGATCATGACCTGAGCTGAAAGCAGTCACTTAACCAACTGAGCCACCCAGGTGCCCCGAGTTTTTCAAGAGTTTTTAAATTATTCTTTATAATTTAATGAAATTCAGGGATTTTTTAAAAAGATTTTTAGTTTTTTGAGAGAGAGAGAAAGAAGAAGAGAGAACACAAGCAGAGGAAGAGGGAGAGGGAGATAGAGAAGCAGACTCCCTACTGAGCATGAAGCCCAGTTTGGGGCTTGATCCCAGAACCCCAAGATTATGACATGAACCAAGATCAAGAGTCAGACGCTTAACCAACTGAACCACATAGGCACCCCAAAAGATAGGAATTTTTAAAAATTCTCTTGAATGACAAAAGTCAGTGAAGTTTCTAGACATATAATGAATTATTCTAAGAATATGAATAGAGTAAATCTCATTCATCTAATTATTTACAACAGATCACTTTTCTGAATCTGAATGATCATAAGGATAATTTATTTTTCCTGTTTGCTTTTACTGTTTCAAAATGAGTAATGCTTGAAGTTATATCAGTAGGTAGTATACATACTAATTGAAAAAAAAAAAAAACAAAAAACTAAATTAACTGGTTTTCATTACTTTAATTTTCCTTAATTTTAATATTAATCACAAAGATTAATCAAGACAAACTATTGCCTAAAGGAGAGTAAAGGGGAGATTATATAATATGGAAATAGTAATTATCGGAAAAAAGTAGAAAGTGATGCCATAAGACAATTTGAAGAAAAAATTGACATAAAAAATAAAAGAGTGCCGGGGGCCAGCCCCAGCAACAGTTAGGGTCCGAGAGTGAGGAAGGAGTCGGCGAAAATGAGGAGACCAAACTTCATGTAGGACTCTCCTGAAAACACTGTTCTCAGAACTCTTTATTTATAGAGAGTCACGTGTTTTTTCAGGTGGAAACCATATGAGCAAAGAGTTTCTTTGAGTGACAGATCATCAATCTTGAGTGACAATAGTGATAATAGTGTTTTTAGAGGGTCCGTGTGAAACAGGATGTGCTCACTATACCCTAATCTATAGAATGATTGGTCTCAGGCAGACATGTCCCGTGAGAACAGGATGGTTCCTGCAAGCTCCTATCACATTAGATTGTTTTATTGCTCCCTAGCATAGGGAGGTGAATGAAGGGTCACATAAACAGGAGGCTGCAATATCCAAGCTGCTTATGTTAGTAAAGATTTCACTAAGTTTTAAAGTAAGAATGTTGTGCCCCCACAATCCTACAATTATTAAGCTTCATAAGGATTGGCATGGCTCTCCACGTCTTGGATGAGCGCTTGCCCAGGTGCACGTCCCAGGGACACAAAGGACATATTGCCCCAGCCCACAGGGCACATTCATGGGTACCTCCACCACAGTTTTTGGCAGCTTGCAGCATGGCAGGGTGGGGGGCGCGGATCATGCCGCCCCCAACAAAAGAGGAAGAGGGTGTTTTGAATTGGAGGAACCAGGAAATTTTCTTTGGAAGAACTGACTCTTTAACTAGTTCTTGGAGAGACTCAACAGAATGGAAAAGAAAACCAAGCAAAAGACAGGAACAACCTTTCCTAATTAGAGGAAATACAAATAATGATGAACATATGAAATATGCCTAACATCACTAAGCAGTTAAATGAATTAAAACTCAATACCATTTTTCCTCTCTATGAACTTTCAACAAGGTTTTTGAGGATGTAGGGAAATGAGAAAGCTCAAACTATGCTGGTATAAATGTAACTGGGAGTTGCTTTAGAGTACAATTCTTATGTATCCTTCAGTCTATAAATAATAAATATAAGGCTCAACCTTTCCATTTTTGGAAATACATAGTAGATATTCATCCAAGGATGTTGATTGCAGCATTGCACTGTGATTGGAAGAAATTTAAGTATCCATCAGGATAAGAATGACTAAACAAAAATGGTTTATTCATTATGCGACTACAACACTGCCATTTTGTGTAATGGCTAATGACTTGATGTCTGTAGGTACAACTATCTGGACTGAAATAATTTGTTGCCTATGTTGACCTTGAGAAAAGAACTCACTTTCCCCCCTCTTTTGTAAAATGGAGTAACAACATTACCAATGTCATTGATTTGTCTTGATGATTAAGTGAGATAATCCATGTACCACACTTAAAGTTTCTTTTTTTTTTAAGATTTTATTTATTTCATGTACCACACTTAATGCACAGTGCACAGTAAGCACTCAGATACATGTGTCTAACATTTTTAATTTTATTAACTGTAATCTCAGCATTACTCTCGTGGTAAGATTTCTAAAGCATATTGTGGAACGGAAAAAAAGGACATTTTAAACTGACCCATATTGAGCTCTTCATTAAGAAGGACATACTCACAAAAGCTAATTGTGCATATTTTCAATAGGCAAATGTACACGCATTTATAAATGCACTGAATATATTAGGAAAAAATACACACCAAACTGGAAACAATGATCATCTCTGAGGAATAAATTGTTTCAGTACTATTCACTGAGTATTTAACTGTTCTTGAAATATTTTAATTGTCTATAAGGAGAATGTATTATTTATGCACTTAAAATAATTTATGCATTAAATCAGTAAATGGCTGATTGAAACCTGTTAAAACTAATGGGGGTGGGTTGCACATGGTTAGTAATGTATTCAGGTAATGAGAAATCATGTTCTCCTTTAGATATCTAGACAGTTTAAAGCAGTACAGTTCTTTTAATTGAGATGATAATTATTAAGTTAAATAATGACTGGTTATTTCTCAACACAGAAAAGATATTAGTGTCTCAAAGCTTTCATTGTAAGTTATCTATAAAGCATGTCATCTATCTCCACTCTCGTTCATTATTCCGATTACAAGAGAGCATTCCTCTCTCTTTATTTACTCTTCAGTGATCTAATGCCAATAACACCAGCCTACAGAAACGACAGTCAAATATAACAAAAAGCACATTAAAGAGTCAAACATCACCATGTAATAGATATAAAAACACTTTATTAACATTTTTATAACACTCCCAACTGAAATAAACAGACCACTCTCAATTTTAACATCTGGCTCCCAACAATTCTTATTTGGGTGATAACTCTTTTAAAAACAAATGCTGGGCATCTTTCATCAACTTTTCATCAAGCAACAGCTGTTCCTTTAGAACAAAATGTATGCATGTTGGAAGTGTTACTGATGCTCACTTTTGTTTAGTTCTGTGTGAAAAAGCTTTACGTTGGGTGCCATTCAGAAAGACAAATGGCTTCAGATGTTTTGAATGGATGCCATAGCATTAGTTTGAATGCAATTCCTTATGATCTTTAGAATATTTTCAGCCACAGTTTTTACATTCAAATCTTATATTCAAATTACAGACATAAGAATACATGCCTCCTCAGGACAGCAGTATTTCTGTTTCTGTGTGCTCTTGGGCACCTTTAGGTCATCCATTATATCAATCATTTGTCTTCACAAAGTGTTTGGCTAGGAACAATCACTTACTACAACAAAGCATAGCCAATATTCATGAAAGAAATAGACATAATACTTATATTCTTGAATGCATTTCCAGTAGATTCCCTTAGGATAATCCTGTTTCAGCTTAAGCTATTAAAATTTTCACTGAATTCAAATCACCTCATCATGCTGGAACATGTGGAGACAAATACCACAGATGTTTGCCTGAAGGTTCAGGCATTTTTAAAGGCAACTTAATTATAAGATACTATGCAGTTCCCCCATTATTTTGGAGCTAAATATTGTACATCTGCTTAGTCTTAAAAAACTTAAAGCAATATTTACTTTTCACATGATTATGGATTTGGTCATAGGTTAAAATTAATGTATGTTGCATTATCAAACTGAATTAAAACAAATTATTTGTTTTGATAGTGTTTATTATAACATTAAAAATACAAGCCTCTGCTAATATATTCTATTGTGTCATCTACTTATTTCATGTTTCATTTTCATACACTCATGAAACTCCTTAGAAAAGAGCACTCAGAAACTTCACAGAACATCTTAAAAATAACACCAAGTTTGAGCAACAAGTTCTTTCTCATGAGCCACAATTTACTCTCTTGTGTTAGTGAATGATGCAAACTCTGTGTCTGGATTACTTTTTCATATTATCACCTGAAATTACTTGACTTTTTGAACAATTGTTTTTCTCATTTTTTTGTACCATTGATAGTCCAACATTCACTGACTTTTCAAATTATCCAGTCCACACTTGATTCTTACAGATGGACTTTGTCTTCTATTTCCCACAGTAATATTAATTCCCATATTTTACATTTTCTGATTTTAACTTGTATCAGGTCCTAGCTTTCTCCTTCCCAACTCATTGATGAGATTACACGGGAAAATCATTTCTCCAATGTTCATAAATAATCTCCTTACACTGCCACTAGGATTTCATTGCATTACTTATGTTTTCCTCTCTTAGATGTTTTAGTTTTACTTCTATTCCTTGAACACCTGGACAAGCTTAAAACAAAGTAAAATCCTTCTTATGACCAGAAGCAGGTTTATTAAACCAACAGTAGGCAAAGCACAGTCAACGGGCCAAATCCTGGTTGGCTACCCATTTCCATAAATGAATTTTTATTGGAACACAGCCACACTCACCTGTTTACATGTTGCCTCTGGAGGCTAAGCACTACAAAAGTGGAATTGAGTATTAGAACACAGACAGCATGTACCACAAACCTAAAATATCTCCTATCCTGCCCTTTGCAGAGAATGATTATGAGTCTTTTTTTCCTCCAAACTACATAACTTAAGTTTCAAGACCCCTCATTTGCATTATTCCTTTCCCACTTTGAGCTTCTGGTTTTACTTTCCTGAAGACCCTCTCCCCACTCTCCAAGTTGAATATGTTCTAGACCCTACCAAATGCAGAGCTACCTGAGTTCCTATCATATAATTCTCTCTAGCTCTTAATCTTTACTATCATACTTTTTCCTTGAACAACTAGACTTCTCAAAAAAAAAAAAAAAATCTTGGGGCACCAGGGTGGCTCAGTTGGTTAAGCAACTGCTTTCGGCTCAGGTCATGATCCCAGAGACCAGGGATCAAGCCCCACATCGGGCTCCCTGCTCGGTGGGAAGCCTGCTTCTCCCTCTCTCACTCCCTCTGCTTGTGTTCCCTCTCTCACTGTGTTTCTCTGTCAAATAAGTAAATGAAATCTTAAAAAAAAATCTTAAATATTTACTCTCTCATACAAAGTAGTGTTTATTCCTCTATCCACTGAGAACTCTCTTCTAGACTCTACACTCTACCATGAATACTTAGAGATACTGTTAGTATTATTTTTTTTTTTTACCTGACTTGCTATAATTCACTTCTTTAAATTTTGTCCTTTTAATTCTACATGTTTACTTCCTAGTTCTCCTCCTACATTTGTAAGCCCTGTATATTCTCTTACTGGTCTACTCTGAGTTCTAAATATATTATTTTAAGATTTTATTTATTTATTTGACAGAGAGAAAGAGAGAAACACAGCTAGAGAGGGAACACAAGCAGGGGGAGTGAGAGAGGAAGAAGCAGGCTTCCCACCAAGCAGGGAACCCCATGCAGGGCAGAATCCCAGAACTTTGGGATCATGACCTGACCGGAAGACAGTCACTTAACCAACTGAGCCACCCAGGCACCTCATTGAGTCCTAAAAATTGAAACCTTTTGAGGTTTCTGGACTCTTTCCTTTACATTGATATGGTGCCACGAGATAATACAAAATGATTCAATAGTGAAGTTAGAATTTCATGAATCTGAGATCTTACAGAAAATCAAGGTTTACTAGTAATTTCAATAGTTCAGATAATCATTAGGCACTGGCCAAACAGGGGTTGGTTCAAATATCTTACTCTAATTCTTCAAGCTTTGGAGTTTCCAACAGATATTCCTTTTCCCAGACAGAGTAAAGAGACTTTTAGGGAGGTATGTGGACACTTCACTTATATGGTGAGACCTTCCCAGACATCAAATATTTGTATTCTTTTACCAGAGAGTTACATAACATATGTAGCATTTTCCAGAGAGTCATGTCCCATAAATACGTGAATCGCGGCTTTGTTAACCATAAGCAATCCTAAAAAATGGATCACATTCTGCTAAAAGCATCTCATGGTTAATTACTCTTCTCCTGGCAGAAAAACATTGAAATTGAGTGCTGGGAACTCTGTCAGTAGCATGTTTACACAAAAACTCTGGGTCACATGTTTTCCTTGCATCCTGGGAGGGCCTCTCTTTAGTAATAGGTGAGAATCATGGATTAGCTGTTAAACCCTCTACATTTGTTTTTAAAGATTTTATTTATTTATTTGACAGAGAGAAACACAGCTAGAGTGGGAACACAAGCAGGGGGAGAGAGAGAGAGGGAGACGCAGGCTTCCCGCCAAGCAGGGAGCCCAATGTGGGGCTTAATCCTAGGACTCCGCTTAAGACTGACTGATCCAGGTGCCCCAAACCCTCTACTTTTAATCCATCCTCAGGCTTTGGTCAACATCTCAGGACCAAATATTTCCCATATATGTTCATTATTTGTCTTATAAGATTTTCTGAAATATTTTGCTTAAACACATAAACACTCTCATTTTGATTTGAACCATCCAACAAAGAGTAAGAATTCCTTCTACAAAGATTGTTATTTTCTAACATCTCTTGTTAGAGGTCTTTTGAATCCATTTACAACTCAATTATTTTTTTTACTCCATTAACCTCAAGTATCCTAGTTGTTTTCTGTGTGTGTGTGGGAGTACTTAAATATATAATTTTCTTAGATCAGTTTTTGTTTGAAAAAATAGTTTCTATTGAATTCACTTTAATTGGGCATCTTCATACACCAGCTCCTACAATGTTTTCTCATTTGGAAATTATCCTCTAAATAAATATGAATTTAATTCTGTCAATGAAATTATGAGCCACTATTTAGTTGTGACAAAAATATTGTGGTAATACTTGATAAACCTTACATAAGTGAAAATGATATTCCTTCTCAACAAAATAACTTTCCCCTATGTATCATATATATACCCAGTGACTGAGTGGTGAGTAATAGAGCATATTCATTAAACTCTGTATTTTATATGATTCATGGGCATATCATATCTTTGATATATCCCAGGTATTTACAGACACTGGTTAACTGGTTTTCATGGGCCATTATGTAATAAAGCCCATCAATTTCTCATCCATATTTCATGGGTATCAAATAATTATTCTTTATCTATCTGATTCCACCAATTCCACAACACAGAAGACAAAGCCCTTTTTTATTCATCTGACATGGGCTATTAGAGAGTAATGCTAAAGTTCACAATGTTCAGTGATAACCAGCCATGACATATGCTAAAGTTTTCCCATGATTTTTCTTCTTTAGTTTAGCTTCTTTCTTCTTTAAGTCTTCTTAGCTCTTTACCAATTCCTGTCACTGAAATTTAGACATTATATTTCATAGTGATTAAAATATCCAATAGTTCTACCCGAATGAAGGTATAAACTTTATCCTAGACTTGGTAATGAGTATGGAAGAGTCATTATTCATTCGATGCATTCAAATTAGAATTATAATTTTGTCTTCTTCCCAGGTTGAGTTCCTCTTTGAGTTAGTCCTCTATAAACAAGGACTATAGTATCCTTATTTGAACTACCAAGTGTTTTGGTTTGGTTTGGTTTGGTTTGATTTGGTTTTTTGCATCATAAGTATGGGGCTCCTTGAATAATATTTCAAGGAGATTCAATACACCAATTACCAACTCTTGTGTTCTTGCAAAAAATGCTTGGCACAGGGAGACCAGTCAGTGCTGATTAATCTGCCACACATTGTTGAGATTACATATTAATTAAGTATGTATAGTTTTGTCTGTTCCCCAAAATACTGTGAGTCATGAGACTCCCAATCAAGTATATTTTATCACCAAATACAAAATAGTTGTGTCATAAGGCTTCCCATAAATGTTCTCCATGTGCCTCTGGAGGGGAGTTATTTGTAATTTCAGTACAAGAAATTACACCCAAATACACATTTCCTGAGACTTTCTGGGTCTCACTTTTGCATCCTTTATATTAATTCCATTTCCATTCACACTGATATGTTTAAAGGAACAGATGAGTTCAAGCTGTGATATACCAAGTAGGTTGCCACTATCTACTTTCCATTATGCCCAGGGAGCTATCTTAGCAATGTATTATCTTGATTTATGGCCACATGGGATACCAAAATTCTGCTGTATAGCTTTTTCTGCTCTATACAGTTCATTGGATTGATAGTATTTTATGGGAAAAAAATGTAGAACAGTAAACAAAGCCTGGGAATTGAACGGTAAGTGTACTCACCTACCCGTAAGAGGACATTTTGCCTTTTATTTTATCCAGATTTTACAGGTAGCACATTCAAATAGATATGAGTCCAATTTCCTTCTTCTGCAGTAAACAGGCCATGTTCCACCAACATTGGGCATTTGGAGGAGAATAGCAAAAGAGACTTAAATATTATACCCTCTCTCTGAGCTGCCTATGTGGAAATATTGTGGCTTCCCTCCATGGTAATGTAATCTACTTATAAACATCTTTCCCATCTACTATAATTTCATTCTATTTTCAAATACTTTCTCCCAGTATAAGGTTTTGCAATTCTGACACATAATGTTTATACACACAGCCAATAACAAGAGCTTTGCTAGCATGTACAAACAAATGGTTTTGAGTTTGACCATCCTCAGGGGATGTCTCCTCTGCTTAGTTGTGAAGCTACTTTCACCTGTAACCTTAATCTGGCTGTATGGGAGGAAGTAAAGACCCATGATAAATCACTTTGTGCAGCAAGGACTATCAAATTCAATGTCATAGATACTATAATGTCTTGGTCATTGATACAAACTTTCTGTGATATACATAAATTTTAATTTGGTTTTGGGACCACCATTAGAAGTGAAACAAAAGACAAAGTTCTAGAGGTGGGAAAGATATGTTAAGGAATTCTCTCTCATTCCATCATTAGTAGATCATGATCCAGTGGATTTTGTGACCTACTTCTCATTAATCTCAGGACACAATGATTTAGCTAAATGCACTTTTAATTCAGAATTATTTCTAGTGACTGTATATAGAGGTAAACAAGATGAGGAATAATATTGCTGATATCTGAGTTTATTGCTTAATAGCAGGTTCTATAAGAGACAAATTACTTCCTATAGTTAAAGAATGTTCCTGGTTTCTCCATTATAATTACCAGAAATTTTGTACATTAAGCTGTGCCTTGAATTTTAGTTAGATTTATTAGCCAGCTTCCATTTATAACATAGTTGACTATCACCCTTCACTCCTCTCCCACTTCTTCCTCTGAGAAGAAATGATTGTGATAGCAATAGCCTAGTGTATGAACTTTTTTGTTATTGGTTCTTATTCCCTCTTTACCAGACTATAGAAACTTGCTATTGAATTAAAGCAAATCTAGGATACGATAGTAAACATACATTTGCTTTCATCCCACAAGACTTCAATGGTGACTAACTAGGATACTGCCAGAGTCTGCCTCAGGCTGAACTAGGAATCCCTGAAGGAAGGACAGTGTCAGTGAATGAATAATCAGAGAGCCCCAAAGATTCTTCCCAATCACCTGCCAGACATCTCTGTTTTGCCCGCTTTTAGTGTCTTTATTTATAGGCAACAAGTTATAGATTAAAAGGAAAAATCTTTTACAGTAGATGATTTTAGAAAATACAGTACATTGATCAATGAAAAATAATTTTGCAGGTGTATATGTCTACAATTTATGTCAAATCCCTCAACCACAACGGGGATAGGTTTGATCAGTAAGGTTTTTTATAATTTCTTACATCTTGTTTCCAGGCAATAAAGTGTAGATTAATCAGGTGGTGTTTTTTTAAAGCAGGTCTTACAGAAAAGAAAGGAAATAACAAAGTAATTAAAAGGCTTAGGCAAGTTAGTTACATACAAAGTTATGGTTTAATCTAAAGAACTAACAAACCGGCCAGGAGTCAGTCTGTCTGGCATGTTAATCATCCTAAAGAGAAGTGTAACTTAATTTGCAAAAGTAAATGCACTCTTCTTAGTGACTGGGTGTGTAAGCATCATGGAGGACTTTATTTATGGATCCTCTGTACGCAAGGCAATGCTCTTACTAATACCTTATTATTTTTATATTTAAACATTAATTTGACCATTCAAAAACCTCGACAATCTCCCCACAGAGATGCAGGAGATTTAAAGGGAAAATGCATCAAGTACACTCTCTTGGATAGATCTTAAGACCGCAAGGAGTTTTGGTTTGGCTTAGAACACCCTGAGGCCCTGTCAAGAATACTGTGATTTACTTTCAGGATAAAGACCAATCAGTAGAAAGAAGAGATGCCAGTTTCACATCATCGGCAGAAGCAAGGCTCAGACTGCCCTTTCCTCCCTGTGACCACCTCAGGTCTAGGGAGGTTATTTAATGGCGGCAGGAGCTGGGCTTCTACAGCTACCTTCTCACTGAAACTAATGGAAGTCAGTGAGTTTTCCCATGAGGCAGGAGCTGTGCTCAGACTGCCCTCTTCCCCATGGTGACTCCATCAGCTTGTGAGACTGGTTGGCTTGGGGCAAATACCTTTTCCCCACAATTTAAATATCAAAAACGAGCTAAGACATTCAAAACTCATTCATCTGATTGCTTTCAGTGATTTAAATGAAAAATAATATCAACTGATATATTTTATCCATTATTTTAAGTACCTTGCTAATTATCTTAATTAATCATATAACTACCCTATAGGATTATTACTGTTTTTATAGATAAGAAACTGAGTTACAGAGAGGATTAAGCGAGTGCCAAGAATTACACTGAAACAGTGTTTTCTTGCGTTCATGAGCACATGTGCAGTTACCTGGGGTACACATATGCATAACATACATATCATGGAAATTGTCTATAGAATATAAACACAAAGGGTATGCAAAGTTACTTTTGTATATTCAGCTTCCTTTCAGAGCTGGCATACGAAAAAGAAACTGACTGTAGATTAAATGCATTCATATGGGGCACCTGGATGGCTCAGTGGGTTGTGAGTGCTTTCTGCTAAGGTCATGATCCTGGTTTCCTGAGATGGATCCTTGCATGGAGCCTTGCACATGGGATGGAGCTCTACACTGGACCCCTTGATCAGCAGGTGGCCTGAGTCTCACTCTCCTTCTGTTCCCCCCACACTCACTCATGCTCTCTCTCTTTCTCTCTCTCAAAAAAATAAATATAATCTTTAAAAATAAGAAAAAAACAGAAATGCACTCATTTGTTTATTCATTAATTTTTTAAACTCAATATATGAATCACGAACTTTAGGCTCTGTTCAATGTTCTGATAAATAAAACAGATTCTATGGCTTAGAGAATTTGAATTAATTTGACTATACTAATATTCAGTTAAAAGGTAGTAGATGGTAGATCATGCTGGGAAAGCAATTCAGGGAAATATATGAGGAACATCCTGCTAGACTAGAAACTTTCCCCAAGAACAAACAAAATAGAATATTTGCAATACAAATTTGTTTACAGTTTTCTTTCCAGTGTCTCTTGATGAAAGATAAAAATGTATTTGTAAGATCTTTAAGATCATCTAGATCTGTAATCATACAATTTATAAAATGGAATCTGCTTTTTTGTTGAAGGCAATCTTATTAAGCCTTGGATCTTATTTTGACTCTTTGAGTTTACTGCACAGTGGCCAAAATGGAATTTTTCTTTTCATTTCTGGATTGAGTATGTTTCCTGGATGACATAAATTTAAACTTTTTCTATTTATTTGAAATTTCACCAGGATGTATTAAGGTGAGAATAGTAGCATTCAATGAAAACTTTTACTTGATTACTTATAAATTTATTTAGTGCAAGCATTTTTTTTTAAATTTATTTAGCATTTCCACCCCTATTCCACATTATTTCTTTCTGTTTCTGTGTTAAGCCTGTGTTAAATGAGTGTTGAACTTTCCAGGTTTATCCTACAATTAGTCTCAGATGGCATGATTAAGTTAGCATGGAATGACCAATCTGACTGCTTTGCCAAAGTGAAAATAGTAATATGGAAACAAGTGTGGAAGTGAACAGACCCTTTGAAAATATTGCACAGGTGAGGTGGTAGGAAATGATGAACTGTTTTAGGATGACTATTGTTAATGAGATAATGATAAGATCAATAAATCTCATAGGAATCAGTTTGTTGACCAGATAACTGAAAAGGATGACAATGGTAACAAATTCTGACTCTCTTAAATTTTACCTGGAGGGTGATACACCTTGTCTGGCTTCCTTCAACTTCCTCACCAACAGTATTTGCTAAAAATATTTCCTGTGGGAGCTCTAACACTAAGCAGTTTCTTCCTTGTCTTGCAGATCAGACCTCTGACATGGCTTATGAATAAGACAGGATCTTCTTTACTTGTGTTTTATTTTTCCAATTTTATTTCCCAATTTTTGACTTTTCATATTTTTATTAAGTGAAAACACCATTAAGATCTCACTTATCAGCCTTTCAGGTTTATGTTTGAAGACTCCATTTGCAAGCCACCAAACCTCATTATGAGGTCAGGTCCCATCTTTAAAACTATAGCTTATTGAAAGAGTATCCAAGGATGAGATATTCTTTATTTCCCATAGTCCATGGTGTTTTGCACATGTCCCTTGATCTGAGATTGATAATCTTTTCCTAAGATTATTGATCAAATGAGGTAGATCTTCTTTATTTGTATAACTTTTTATAGAAGATATACAAATATATAACAAGATATACAATGCTGGTCCTACACAGTTATTTTCCAGCTGAATGTGCTCTAAAAAAAAAAAAAAAAAAAAAAAAAAAAAAGTCTTCTCATTTTGCTGAAAGAATTAGTGGGAAGAATTTGTAATTTAAAATTGTTGCCTCCCTTGGTACATTTAGGATATATTTGTCCATTTAGGAGAACTCCAAAATATTTCAAAAAGCATATTAACAATCACATATTAACATGATGAAAGGGTCATTGATAATAATTTCCTGGTTATATTTCAGAAAGAGATACAGATATTCAATTTTTTGTGATCTCAGATTTTGGGTATCAGTCAGAAAGAGAAATTTAAGTCAAGTTTAGCTTTTCATTTCTGTATCTAAAACACTAGATTTCATTATTCTGTTTTTTCTCACTCTTTCTAAAATTACATTTCTTGAAAGGAACCATGGATAAAGATTAAACATAGACTCAAAAAGGGACTGGTAAATGGGAGCAACTAGATGCAAATACAGACTGTTTGGATCCAAAAATAGACCTTTAACCACACGCTATCTATTTAAAAAATAGGCAAATTCCAAACACAAAATTCACGAGTATAGTTGCCTCTGTGTTGCAGATAATGAATGAAAAATAGCTGCAAAATTACTGACACAGTTCTCATTCTTAAACTGGAGTGTGTACTCACATATGTTTGTTCCATTAATATGTCTCACAGGTGAGGTATTTAATCAAATATTAATGATAGAAATAGAATAAAATAAGATAAAATATCTAGCAGTACACTGAAATGAAAAACAAAATTGGAAATGAATATAGGCAGTGTCTTAATAAGGCTTAACTTTTCACTACATAAACAGATATCTTTAGTCCAAGAAATCACAAAACTCACATCTTTGTAGGCATAAAAGAGAGAATGAAATAAATTAAACAAGGATCTACTAAGGACAATATATAATATAACATAAAAAATAAATAAAATTAAAAATCCTAAATCTAGAAACTGAAAATAGCTACATAGGATTTATATAAGTTTTAAAGTATAATCAGGGGTGCCTGGATGGCTCTGACATTAAGTGGCTGCCTTTGGCTCAGGTGGCTCAGGTCATAATCCCGAAGTCCTGGGTTCAAGCCCCACATTGAGCTCCCTGCTCGACAGGAATCCTGCACTACTTGTGTTCCCTCTCTAGCTGTGTTTCACTCTGTCAAATAAATAAATAAAATCTTTTTTTAAAAAAAGTATAATTATTAAGCATACACAATTTTTGTAAAGTTTAGAACCTCCTGCATAATTCTTATTCTCATTACTTATTATTAAACATATTAATTTCACTTGAAAATATTATTTTTGAGCTTTCGTTTGTTTAATAATGATTGTTGCAATTGAGAGAAATATAAAACAAAAATAAGCTTTCAGGTGAATATCAGTCTATAAGCCAGCAATATACATTGATCATTTCTTTGTAAAAATGCTATTATAAATGTATGCCCAATCCAGATTATAGATCCTGAGTTATGGCACAAATGATATTTGCATAAACTTAATATCACATACTAAAGATAAAAGATACTGTATAACTACAATATAAATAAATACATTACTCAATTTAATTACTCATTATATATACCTATGTAATAAGGTCTTTGCTGTCTTGAATTAACTTCCCAAAGATTTTAGGCTTCAACTTATTTCTTAAAATATCCCAAAGTCTTTGGTTCTGATCAAATATAGTACTATAAATGCTATATGTAGAAACTGTACTATCTCCTAAAATATTCAAGTTTTATATATTCTACTTTTTTGTATGTTACTTTTATTATCATATTTTCATACCCATGGTAAATAGTTAAATAAATCTACATGTATCCATCACCCAAATTCAACAATTACCATGATTTTGCCATACTTGCTTCATGTATTCCTTTGATTTTTCCCAAATTATTTTTAAAAAATTATATGGTAGAATGTCATTTCATATCTACATTACTGAGAGTTCATTTCTAAAAAAAATACACATATTTAGTTATACATTTTTTAAAAAGAAAACTAATTTTACTTTATTTGGGACTTCAATTCAAGCATTGAGATTTGTTTATTTGTTTCTTTAGAAAGGGGGAAACAGAGAGAGAGGAAGAGAAAAAAAATCTTTGGTAGCCACCTGACCTACATGGGGTTCGATCTCACAACCCTGAGATCATGACCTGAACTGAAATCAAGACGTGGCCACTTAACCAACCAAGCCACCTAGGCATCCCTTGTTTATTTTTATTGAGACATAATATATATCTTTTCATTATATATATGAACACATGATCAGGGAAAAAATGTCTGACACAAAATCATATTCAATGAATAATTTTATTTACTCAGCTAATCTACTAAAAGGAAAGATGACATCAATATCTGTTTTCTTTCTCTAACTTACCTCATTATGTTTTTAGATTTTGAAATACTTCAAAGTAGTGCTCATTATTGGTTTCGAGTACATGTTTCCTGACTATTTTCTTTTGTTTTTTTTAAGATTTTATTTATTTGACAGAGAGAAACACAGCCAGAGAAGGAACACAAGCAGGGAGAGTGAGAGAGGGAGAAACTGGCTTCCCGCCAAGCAGGGAGCCCGATGTGGGACTTGATCCCTGGTCTCTGGGATCATGACCTGAGCCGAAGGCAGTCGCTTAACCAACTGAGCCACCCAAACGCCCCTTTCCTGACTATTTTCAATCTCTTATATAATCAAGTGCAATGGAAAGGATAAAATAGACTCTGTGATTAACTGTAGAAATAGAAGTGAGATATCTAGTATAATAACAGTAAATGGTGGTAAAAGCATATATAAAATGCAAAATATATATCATATAATAAAAGCTTAAAATCTAGTATAGATTTCATAGAAAAAGATAAAACCTCAAATTGATAATCAATTATTTGAAAGTAAAATTATTCATTTGAGTTTTTATTTTTTGCATATTCCTCTTTCCCTAGGGTTTCTGTATTGATATAACAGTGAACAAATTCTATGCCTTAAGAAACAGAGGGTTTGAAGTGAATATAGTTGAAACATAATATAAGCAAAAAAAAAAAGAAACATGGCAATTACTTCTAAATTAAATATAGAAGGGACTCTTCAGAACCTGTATACAGGCTATCTATGCCTAGAAGCCCAAGGTTTTGTGCTGGATATAGAATGGATGAAAATCTGGATTGTGCTCCTCAGGGAGGAGATGATTGTGTTCCATGTGAGAAGTGAAGAATGAAGTGTCTAAATTCCATCTGGTTAAACTGGACAGAAGAATTATAAACCACTTTAAGTCTAACCCTCTAAAATATTCCATATAATTCTCTATATTTCTCTTGCTTTGTTCTATTGACTTTGAGGGCCACACACTTCAGATGAAGGCATTTGCCTGGTTCATACAGACTTTAGACAAGTGAATAATAGAAACTTAATGTGATATTTGGAGGAATATTTATTACTCAAGACAGCTTAGTCTATTCTAACTTAATATAATGGATGTAAATTGAGACCACTGGAGGAGCAACAAGTTGGTAATTGTTCAGGGTGGATGGGATAATAACCTAAACTTGGAACATGCCCAGCTCAAGAGGACTATGCGACATCCACGTCAAGTTGTGTTTCTAGTAAAGTTGAATGGAAGTCTAGGGAGTTGATGAAATGAACTTTCACTGATCATAGAAAATAAGGAATTATCAGTAAGCGGAAGCTATGTGCTGATGTTGAACTAGTTGAGGTTGTAAAGTGGCTCTGGTTAGAGTGTGAAGGAGAATAAATTCATGCTGCAAATGTTTAAGAATGAAGCTCTTGCTATTAATTAAAAAAGAAAATATTGAGTATGTGCTTTTGAACTACAAATGGTCTCATTATAAATATAAAACAATCTAAGATCATATTACTTTTTAGAAAATGGCATCACCCATTGATTCATATAAGCTTTAAAGTATTCACACTTTTTCTTTAGAAAGGCATGAAGATAATTCAACACTTACTTGTTTATTATTTACCATCCCTGTAGATTGTTATTACTGTGAGAGTAAGGGCATATCTATCATGTTCATCTCTCTATATTCAGTTTCTAATATTAGTTCAGGGAGCAGGTTGCAATGTTAAATAGAAAGGCCATAGGAGACATCATTGAAAATATGGCATTTAAGTAGAAACTTAAAAGTAATGAGGAATGGAGCACATAGATACCTCAAGGAAGAGAGGACAGGCAGAGGGAACAGCCAGTGCTAAGGCCTAAGAGTGCCATGTGCCTGGATTCTTTGAAGAAGTGCAAGGAATCTGGTGAGGCTTGAGATGTAGAATAATGATGAGTTCAGAAGCATAATAGGGATCTTAATATTAGCATTTTAAACATCTCACTGCCTTTGACAACTGTGAGTGAGATGGAGAGCTGCTGTAGTTTCTCAGGAGAGAAATGACATAATCTGACTGTCATGTGAAAAGGTTCACTATGGATATTGTGTCCATAACTGATTACAAGGGGGCCATTTTCAAAGAAAGACTACAATTAGTATTGAAATTATTCAAGAGGTGGATAGTAGTAATTCCAATTCCAGTGGAAATGGCGAGAAGCAGTCAGATTCTAGACTGGAGTTTAAGCAACTAGAAGGATGGAATTACCATCAAATGGGATGAAAAACATAAACAGATATGACAGGGTAAGGGGGCTGGAGGCCAGCAATTTATTTGAAGACATATTTATTATGAGATATCTATTAGGTATCTGAAGCAGTGAGAGCCCAAGGAAGAGAATAGAAATCACTGAGAATTTTTTAAAAAGAGAATTAGTGTAGAAAATGATGGTAGAAATACAGTTTTAAAAAGACAATCAGGAGACAGTGAGGCAACCTGAAATTTAGCACCAGCAAGAAGCACTACTGTCTTTGGATAGACAGACAAGGTTAGGAGTCTGCATTACTGGAGTTGAGGAGAGGGATTGCTGGCCAGAAACCTGTGTAAAAAGCAGACCTGTGTGAAAGGATCCAGAGTCATGGAAGAAAATACAGCTATTACCAGAGATGACACTATGACAGACAGGGATTGAGGAAATACTTAAATTTTTCCTTTTCCTGCTTTTCATCTAACATCTCCATTGTCAAATCCCGTCTGGAGGCCAGACTTCAGAAAATCCTGAGATGCACAACCTCCCACTAGTCATGCCCTCTGTGTTATGAACTGAGCAAGGAAGAGCAAAAAATGGATTTGAGGAAAAATAGACTCATTATAATCATAACATTAAAGCAGAAATGTAAAAGATGCAACCGAATTTATGAGTGTGGAATTCAGGATAGAGAAAGGCATGAAAATATGAATTTGGGAGTCATTAGCATTTAGATTGCATATAAAGCCATGAGATTGAGTGAGATAACTGAAGAAGCAAGTGCAAAGAAATATGAAGGGGAAAAAAATCAAGTGCTGAGAACTGGGGCATTCCAACATGAAGAGCTTTGGGAACAAAGGAGAGACCAGTGAAAGAGAGCAAGAGTGGGGGGG
>PITA01022847.1:7705-29598 GCA_004023965.1 Spilogale gracilis | reverse complement strand
AAATGTTCAGCGTCACTAGCTATCAGGGAAATTCAAATCAAAACCACTCTAAGATACCACCTTACACCAGTCAGAATGGCCAAAATTAACAAGACAGAAAACAACAAGTGTTGGAGAGGCTGTGGAGAAAGGGGAATCCTCTTACACTGTTGGTGGGAATGTAAACTGGTGCAGCCGCTTTGGAAAACAGTGTGGAGATTCCTTAAAAATTTAAAGATAGGGCTACCCTATGGCCCTGCAATTGCACTACTGGGCATTTACCCCAAAGATACGGATGTAGTGAAAAGAAGGGCCATATTCACCCCAACGTTCATCGCAGCAATGTCCACAATCGCCAAACTGTGGAAAGAGCCAAGGTGCCCATCAACAGATGAATGGATAAAGAAGAAGTGGTACATATATACAATGGAATACTATGCCTCCATCAGAAAGGATGAATATCCAACTTTTGTAGCAACATGGGCTGGACTGGAAGAGATTATACTGAGTGAAATAAGCCAAAAAGAGAAAGTCAATTATCACAGGGTTTCACTTACTTGCGGTGCATGAGGGGTAAACTGGAGGACAGTGGGAGAAGGAAAGTATATGGGAACTAGGGTAATCCAGGGAGAGAAACGAACAACAGAGACTTTGGACACAGAAACAAACTGAGGGACTTGGAGGGAGGGGGGTGGAGGAATGGGAGAGCCTGGTGGTGGGTACTGGGGACACCTACAGCATGGAGCACTGGGTGTGGGGAGTGGGGAATGAATCTTGGAACACTGGAAAAAAAAAAAATTAGTAACAATAAAAAAAAAAAAGCTCAAAAAAAAAATGAAGGATTACTCTGGTTACTGGTAGAGAAAGATGGAAGAGGGGTAATCGAGGAAAAATGTGAGGCCAGTTAGGAGCATAATGCGAAAACACAAGAAAGACCCAGTGATGGCTTGGCTAGTTTGATGGCAGTGGAAATGGAAGTGCCCAGATTCAGCACATATTTTGATGACAGGGTTTCTAGGCCCCACTGATGGGTTAGATGCTCTACAACAAAACAAGTGATACATCCCAGTGGAATGACCCATTTAAAGGAAGACTCTTTAAACTTGGATTGCCTTAACTCAGATGAATGCATTGCTAATGCTGCAGCTCTATTTAGAGGCATATGAGGGCAGGTGTCTTTTATAATCCCTCAACTAACACTCATAGGTGGATCAAGTGCACTATTTAATGCTCAGTAACTCACTTAACTAACCAGGCTTTTCTTTATCTGCATGGCAAACAAAGGCTAATTATACTTGTAAAATGACTACAATTTACTGAGAAATAATTAACAAAACAAAAGCCAAGTTACAAAAGCTATGGGAGTAGAGAGACATAAAGAAAGAAGAAAGTAAAAGTACATCAGGTTGACAAATCCTGTTTTAGGCCTTATAGGCTTCATGTTCCTTGATCACAATGGTCTGCCCACAGCCTATGGTGTGGAGGCAGCTTGCCCAGGAAAGAAGCAAACCCTGTTAACTTCAGTTGACCTTCCTATCACTTTTGAAACAACCACAATAACAACAGCATTTGAAGTAGCAGCAGCCATAAAATCCCCCGGCCTGACTCTCCCTTTTATTTTCCTCCCTTCCTATGGCAGTGAACACAAAGGACAAATCTGTCATTAACTATTTGCAAATGATCAGTTACCCACTGCAGCTGTTTGCTCACCAGATAGCCATGCCAAGCACAGCTGCTCAGATATGCCAGCCCATTTTGGCTGGACCACTCAGCACACCTCCAACTGCCCTAGACTGCCTCAAGGAAGAATGGGGCAGGCTGAACCCTAAACTGGCAGGATGAACTGTGGTTTTCCATTCCCAGAGAATCTCAATGTTTCTGCTTCCCTGGGCCTATTTGGATCTCTTAGTGAAACTGACTGAGAGGTGTTTTACCAGTAGTCTCACCTCCCATGGAAGCTGGTGGTCTGAAGACTGAGAGGTGATAACTCTTCAGAGGTTACTGGTCAATTCTTAAGAAAGGTAGCCTAACTGCTACCTGGGTCCTCTGACCACCTTTTTTTTTTTTTTTTTTTTTTTTTAAACAAGCAGCTTTGTGCTTTCACTTATTAATTTTCACCAGCTTCTAAAGGTCGATGACCCTGGCAAGCAGAGATTCACAAATAACAGGTGCAGAGACTCTGGCGCCTGTCTCCATGGGACATCACTCTGTCACTTTTATTTACTGAATCAATCCACCAGTGTCCAGCAGGAGAACAACAGCTAAATGGCCATTAATTGTGGGCTGATGTGCAGATGAAACAAATCTCCAAAGGGACTGTAAACCTTTGTTCCTTCACCTCCTCCTGCTCTTGCTATGGGATTAGCAGTAAATCATTCAGTACCCTCATCTCCTTATTATAAATTTACCATTCAGAGCATCCCAGGTGAGCTAGTGCTAACCTCTCTTTCTTTGTCTTCTCCCCCATCCTTGGCTCCCTCCCTCCATTCTCATCCTTTCTTCCCCTTTTCTGTTCTTTGTCTTAATCTTTTTTATCTCTCCTTTTGCAATCTTTCTCTATTTTTCTTTCTCTCTCACACACATATGCTCATCCCTAAACATAATGCCCTTTATTAAAGTTATCTCATTGTCCCAGGAAGCACCATTTTCTGCTCATCCCAACATCCGCTTTGCCCTTTTCCCACGTGTGTTATATAGACAGAGTATGGATACAGCTGGAATTCCTGTGAAATAATGATAATGAAAAAAAGCAGAAAAAGCTTTCTTCAAAAAAGAGTTTTTCCATTTCTCTCGGTTTCTGTCATTATTCTTCAGCAAAGCTCTTTAACTCCTGAGAGTCCAAAAGGAGCTCAGTTAAAGTGTCAAAGAGAATTTGAAAGTAAGCAATAGACAAAGAAGGAATACAGTGGATCTGAGCTCTGTTGAAGAGTCTTGGGGAATGCACTGCAAGGTCTTTTTTTTATTATTTTTAGGACATGCACCGCACTGATGTGGCCTCTGCTAGTCAGCCATTGGTGCAGATTGATTTGAGAGGCATCAGGGAGGAAACCCGAAACCCCAAATCCCTAAACTGGTCTCCATTTTGCGTGTTGTATTAAGCATCGCCTTTTTAGTGTGTTCTTTAAAAATGTTTGTTTTAAGTTAATCAGTCATCTATCTATACCTTAATCTATATATTTCTTCAGCTACAGTCAGATTTAGAGAGCAGGAGAGTACTGATAGAATGTATGAGAGTGGAGTGTTTCAGGGCCCAGAGAAGATCTATCCTCAATAGAATAATAGCGCAGAAAAACAGGGAGGGTGAGGAGGGGAAAAAGGGTAAACTTTCCATACTTCATAGTGGGACTGAGTAAGAGCTCAATAAAACCAGTCTTCAGACTTGGAGAAAGGGATATAAATCACACTTGCTAAGTGATCGCTGCTACTAATAAAGTCTAATTACTGATGGACAGAAATGCATGCCTGGTGAGTTATACATGACACCCATTTTTGTAGATGAATAACATAGCACATTGCCTGGGACACAGGAGAAAGCAAAACTAAATTGTGCAAGTACCTATTGAGGGCTGGAGATACTCACAGATGGGGTTTTTTTATTATCCAAAATTCCAAAATAAATGAAGAATAACCAGATTTTAAAAATTCACATTGAAACTTGTTTTATTGTTTCCCTAATAATGTTTTAAAAACTTTTGGAGTAGAAGCAGTATAGTTTTAAGGATATTATCTGTAAATCTAGACATCCTGGGTTTCTATTGCACATCTTCCATCTACTCATTGTAGGACCCTGAATTATCTTGACTTTTCATTAATTTATTCAATAGTAATTAAGAATATAAAGTTTCAGGGGCGCCTGGGTGGCTCAGTTGGTTAAGCCTCTGCCTTTGGCTCAGGTCATGATCCTGGAGACCCGGGATCAAGCCCCACATTGGGCTCCCTGCTCAGCAGAGAGCCTGCTTCTCCCTCTCTCACTCCTCCTGCTTGTGTTCCCTCTCTGGCTGTGTTTCTCTCTGTCAAATAAATAAAATCTTAAAAAAAAAATAATATAAAGTTTCTAGGGCCGCCGGAGTGTCTCAGTCGTTAAGTGTCTGCCTTCAGCTCGGGTCATGATCCTGGAGGCCCAGGATTGAGCCCCACATTGGGCTTCCTGCTCAGCAGGAAACCTGCTTCTCCCTCTCTCACTCCCTCTCTTTATGTTCCCTCTCTAGCTGTGTTTCTCTCCGTCAAATAAATAAATAAATCTTAAAAAAAAAGAATATAAAGTTTCTAGAGCTAAAACTATGACTAGAAATTGACAGTGTCCCTGCCTCCATGAGACTGATAGCCTAAAGGTGAAGTTCTGACTCTATGAAGCACAGAGAGGTAGAAGAAGCCATGAGACAGTATAATTTGTTTTTGACTTAGTAGAGAGGAGTGAATGTTTAGCAATATTTCTCATCTCTGGGCTTTGGAGTATAAATGAGTTACTGATGTGGCCAGAATTTGATGCTTTGCCCTCAGGGTAACTGGATAGGACTCAGGCTGGATGCCGATCCAGAGATAATTACCCTACTGTGAGCAATCTTCTTCTTTTACTGTAGTGTTTTTGTTTATTTGTTTCCTCATTTTACCATTTTCTAGTTATGCCATGATGTGAAAATGTTTGGAAACAATAGAGATGCAAGTAATGACCAAGCATTTACTAGATCAGGAAAGGCATTGAGGATAGGTTCTAAGCAGAACATGTTGCTGGTTGGGAGCCAAGTGATTAGGGGTTTCCAAGAACGGTGGAAAGGCACCATGACAGGAATGCCAAGGAGTGGAAGGAAGAAGAGGTGGAGACCTAGGGATGCAGGGCCTTGTGGCAGATAGCCTAGAGACATCAGCCTCAGTGCAAGGGCATTCATACAAGGGCATTTGGTAAAGAATCACTGGACTTTCCACAGCCTCGTAACCATTGGATGTTGTGGGGCATCATCTGAGTTTCAGTGCCAGCTAAGCTACAGAGAACTTTGTTAACTTGATAATATCTTTGTTCCTCAGTTTCTTCACCTCGATAATCTGAAATTTTAAATGCATTTTCTTTAAATCTATCTCTGCAATTCTTGTTACCAAGGTTATTGATAGAGATTCTAAAGATGTAGAGGATACATCTGCTAGATAATCCTTGAATATATCACAAAATTCGTTTTTTCTTATTGCTTTTCATTTTTGTTCTCTAAATAAATGTGTCATTTGACTTAATAAAGCGACAATAAAATAGAATGTAATTATTGATGATACAGACAAGTGTCTAGGTTTTAGTAGAGGCATTTTACATAGATAAGCAAATCCACACAATTTATCAGACTTGTTAAAATACAGAAATAAAGGGAGACATTCTATATGGAGCATCTTTCTTCAAGTGTTTTAAAAAACAAAACAAATACTCAGTTAAAGCAATCACAGAATTATAGGCAGATGAAGAAGGTGCAGCCACTCAAGGTCATAGAAGGAAATTTTTAGGCTGGCTTTCATAACACAAGCCAGCCTCTGAAGCTTTGTGTGTGAGGTAGAGTTGGGTTCTGCTCAGTGACGGTTTATGTCTGATCCCCCCGTTGGATATGTATGAGTTGAAGGTATTTCTGCTGTCCTGAATTATATGAAACCCTTGGCTAAATCAAATTATTGGGAACTTTTTTTTTTTTTAAGATTTTATTTATTTGACAGAGAGAAACACAACCAGAGAGGGAACACAAGCAGGGGGAGTGAGAGAGGGAGAAGCAGGCTTCCCGCCAAGCAGGGAGCCCGATGTGGGACTCGATCCCGGGTCTCTGGGATCATGACCTGAGCCGAAGGCAGTCGCTTAACCAACTGAGCCACCCAGGTGCCCCGATATTGGGAACTTTTAAAAATCAGATGTGAGGAAGAGAGAACACATTGGTAAAGCTTTATGTAATTCATGTGGTCATGCTGAAGTGAGGACCTCTTGATTACTGTGTAGCTGATGTCCAAATGTGCTCTCAATATCTTTGGTGGTAATGCACTTTTTTTTTTAAGATTTTATTTATTTATTTGACATAGAGAGATCACAATTAGGCAGAGAGGCAGGCAGAGAGAGAGGAGGAAGCAGGCTCCCTGCTGAGCAGAGAGCCCGACGTGGGCCTCAATTCCAGGACCCTGAGATCATGACCCAAGCTGAAGGCAGAGGCTTTAACCCACTGAGCCACCCAGGTGCCCGGTAATGCACTTTTTTTTTCACATTACAGAAAGAACAAAAAGTCATGCTAGAGATTCTATTAGGGAAAAAATATTTTTGCTTCCCTCTTACCCCATGCTGGAGTAACTACCCCATGCTGGAGTAACTAGCTATAGTTAACTAGAAAACTTACTTACATCATTAGCTTGTTTAACACTTCATTTGTCAAACAAAATTTAAGTGCTTATCATATGCCATGTGTTTGATGCTTACAGACAAGGTAGAAAGAGTTTCTGCCCTCATGAAGTTTACAATCTATCTGAGTACTAGGCTTGGAAACTAATGCATGGCAGAGCGTATAAAAGGGAATCCTAGCTTGCTCTCAGGTGCCAGGAAAAACTCTGAGAAACAATATTTGAGGGTAGATCTTAGTAAAAGTCCATGAACAGTTCCTGAGAACTTAGAAAAAGTTTCAACTTCCTGGCAGTTATGGGGAGCCATTATCAATCTCAAACTTTCTTCTTCACTTCAAGAATACTGTCCCACATGCAAACTTTACCAAGCTTTGACAGTGAGAACTTTACTTGCAGCACTTTTTAAAAATCTCCTGGGTATCTCCACATATATTTCAGCCTCAGCACCATTAAGGGGTTGAACATGAATATTCTTTAAACCTTTGATCATTTCAAGAGGGTAGAACGGGATAGGAGGAGTCTTTCATGCTGGAAATTCTTATGTCATTGTCCAATGTAATACATAACACACCTATCATCTTCACAGGAAAAAGCCTGGTTGCTTTTTAAAAATTCAGCCCTAAGGGTCTCTCCTGTGATATGTGACCTAGAAGACAGATAACTAGGAGGATTCTTTGAGTGAAGAAATCCTGGGTTTTATTACTTTCGGATGTAACCACCTCCAGAGCTGTGCAAGAAGTTGCTATTTAATTAGAGAGATTAAACCAGGAATGTACTTTTCTCCTAACAAAAGAAAAAGACAGGGGGCTCAGGGGAGTTCTGGGTGTCTATACCTTGCCCAGAAGGCAGGATTTGCTTCTTTAAAATGACTCATCCATATGCTTGGATCAGGGCTTTCTATATTCACCTTGTTTTATTCATACTTAGGAGTAAGTGTCCAGTGTCCAGGAAACAGTAGGCACATTTACTCATCTGTCCTCAGTGATGTGGCTTGGCTTATAACAGAAGGCCTCTAGATGACTTAACAGAACAACAATGCCAGAAGTACCTGTTTATATAAACTGGGATAGAAAAAAAGACTATTTTTGTGGGATTTGGGGAGTTTATAGAAGGATTTATATTTGAGAAATATATTATCCCTTGACACCTGTTTTTTCATCATTGGACAAAGAAGCAATGTACAGATTTAAGTTACATAGGGGCCATTGGTGAGAATGAGATAGAAAAGTTTTATTTAGGAGTAGCCATATCAAGAGGTTTCAGTGTACTCAGAAAGCCACAGAGATCCCCTTCATGGTTTTGAACAAGAGATTGCCATATTCCTGCTTTGTTTTCATAAAATAACGATGACGAGATTTGCAGCAAAATCCGATACAATGGATCTGAGCACACGTTCATATCGTTAGTATATAAATGAGATCCTTATGCTGATTGGAATTTCAGTGTAGCCCAGATGGCCTGGAGAGAACTCAAATGACAGCAAATATAGCTGTAATGGCCACCATCTTGCTACATTAGACAGATTTAACCCCTGCTCACTGTGATCAGTGTAGTTCCTAATCATGTGCAAACAATTCTACACTGCATTTCAACTAAAAATCCAATTTTAACATTATTCAAGACCTCTCACCAGGTAACCCTGTCTTATCCCCTTAACCTCAGCTATGGCCCTGCCCTTATGGTATTGATGGTCCAGTTCTAATAAAATTTTTTTTTGTCATTTTAATTCATGTGTACTTTCAAACTCCCCTGCTTTTTCACACAGTGTTCCTTTTGTTCAGAATTGTTTTTTTCCTCTTCTGTTATCAGACCTCCACTTATCTTTAGAATTCAGTTCAAACACTGCTTCCATTTTAAAGATTACCTCTGGCTCTTAATTAGGCTTACTACTGCTTCCACAAGATTATGTTTTTGCCTGATTTTAGCATTTCATTCATTTAGAAAATATTTTTTGAGCAACCTTTATATGCCAGCTACACTGTTACCATCACTTGGATGAGCATATAATACTCCAGTGAAATTTTTCATGTTATTTCCCCACTAGACTACAGATATCTTAATGATGGACCCTATTCAAATTATCTCTGTGTCCCAGGATCTACTCTTAATTAATAAAGTCTTCAGTAGTTACCTGATTTTTGAATTGATTGAAAAAGTATATTTTTATGGGTTCCTGATTCTGAACACATTAATATCATCTGCATCCCTGGGTATCAATCTACCATCCTTTTATGTACTTTATGTTTCAAGGGGTTTGTAAAGTCATTTGTTCATTAATAAGTTTTGAGTACATAATCTGGATCTTTCCATTTATCCCTTATTTATTCATAAAACTTTGCTTGTCCCTTGTCTTCTGGGTTATTTCCTTAGGAGTCAGCCATTGTGAGCCATTTTTTTTTTCCTCAAGTAAATGAAGCAGAAGTAAGGGGTGGAAGCAGGACTTTTGAAGGTTACATATTTCCATTGTACTGTGGGGTTATAAGGAATGGTGAATCAAATCACAGAACATTCATATTCCAGGTTGGACTAATTAGTTTATAGAATTGGGGGATTTTGAAAAGGTTTTACAGGTTGCTTAACCCCACATTATACTACAGACTTTTTTATTTGTCCCTAATAAGGTTTTCATACTCTATTTGAATGCTTCCAGTGAGAGAGATGTCTTTAAGATATTTTAAAGCATTTGAATGTTTTTAAAGTTGTTTTTGTATTAACTCAATCTGTCCTCTATAACTTTCTGGGGCTGAAAAGTGATTAGAATAAATTATAATTAATATGCATCAAGTTGCAATGTCTTTTAGGAAAATCTGACCTCTCACCTTAGAAAAACATTACTGAGATAAACTTCAAAGTCAGTGTGCCAAAGGTAGGCCGAACACCTACCCTATTTTTGCTTCTGTGTGACCCAAAGTAAGGGACAGAGACTAATGATCCTTAAAGCAATCAGGGACTCCCTTCACAAGTTTCTGTTCTGTTGTACCTCTAGAAGCTCTAACTTGTTACCTTTGGTAATTAACTTGCCTGTTTTATCTTGGCCATTGGCAAGTTTTACTTTCCTAGTTTGTGTCAGTTAATCAACACAGAATGTCTGCTGTGACAGAACTCGCTCAATGAAAATAATAGCCAACACACAAGTTTTACTTTCCTAATTTGTGGCAGTTAATCAACACTTACAGAATCTGTGCTGTGACAGAACCTTGTTCTAGGCTCAATGGAAATGATAGCCAACACTGACCATGGAAGTCACAGTTCTTTTTTTCTAGGGGCTTTCTTTAAAGAGAAAGAAAAGAAGAATATAGAGTAAAACACTCAATTTATCATTCTTAGTCTTCTTTCAGTTTTTATGAAGCATTCTGCTGTGGTCAACAGCATATCATTTCTCTAAATCTCTGGGGCTTATATTACAGATATTTTAATTAAATATTCTTTAGGATACAGCCGTACTATTATTTCCCACTGTACTATGCATATATGACTGAATGTTTTAACCCCAGAGAAAAAGCCAGGGATCTGACTGACCTCAGACCCTGAATTTGTCATTCAACAGGGATCATATCTGGCCATATCAAAATTTGTAAGCCAGTGGCCACAGATCCATAATATGTCTACAGTTGGGTTTTGTGGTTTATCCCTCCCCCCAGTTCAAGGTAAATTAATGAATGCTAACATTTTGAATGTGAGGCTTTCGTCAGAAAATAAAAGCTAAGTAATAGGAACTGCACGGGTCCATGATAACAGAAGGTGAACATGAACAGCACCGTCTCTATTTCCAAATATTGCTTATTCAAGTAAGTAGTTCTTTCCTTATTATGGCTTTCTTTTTGCTCTGTACCTAAAATGTAGAACAACAAAATAAAACAAATGAATACATAACGACAACAACAGGAACAACAACGAATTTTTTTGTAGTTACCTATTCACAATACTATGAGAATGTTGGAGGAAAATAGTTATTAAGACACAGTTGAGTATTTATAAAATATAAACAGATATTCAGATTCTTAAGACATAAATCAATATTCAGTTGAATTTAAGTTCAGGTATATTCAGTATTGGTCAGATGGTGTCCTATCATTATTTACCCGATGAATATAAATATAGCTCTTTAAATGAAACAAAAAGTAGAAAAGAAAAATAATATGAAGTTGTTGTTAAAGACAGTGACCAAATAGGTCAACTATCAAAGCTTTGCTTGATAGATTTTTTTTTTTCAATGTTTCATTATTTCTGGGGCCTGTCAGTTGCTCTGGGGAGAGAAGCAGTGTGCTATTATGAGTTTTCCTGAGGAGGAGGAAAAAAAAAAGCAGTTAAAAGGCTTTTGAGTTCAACAAATGTGTCCTGAGAGCCAAATGGAACAGGGGTGAAATCCTAGCTAAAACCCATGGGGAATGATTTGTTGTTAGCTGCATCTGGAAAGGAAGTGTGGCAATGTCTGCAGAGTTTTGTTTAGAGAACAAATGGAAGAAAAGGGGCTTTAAAAAGGTAGATTTGGAGACAGGAGAGGGGAGGGAGAAAGTGATGGAGGCTTCAAATGAGTTTGGGGATTTAGGAAGGAGATTCAATAGATTAAATAGCAGGTCACCACTAAAAAAGTGAAAACCTGAGTGAGAGACATCAGTAATGATGCGCTGTGATAGTGCATGAGCTTTGAACCTAAAAGCAAACTCAAATTAGTTTATTATTCCGCTCGCTGCTCCTACCACTAATAATATGTTTTCCCTCAAGAACTGAGTATTTTGAAAATCTATATTAATCATGGAGACCAGTGCTTGCACTTATCTGTGGGCGGCCTATTGTCGAAGCCACCTCAGTACTCACACTGCTTCTGCTTCTCTGGAGCAAACTGAAGACTGTGGCAGAGGCGCTGGACCCTGTGGCAAGGGGCTGGAGGACTTTGACCGACCCTGCAGTGCCACCTGGGCTTATGATGGGATAGAGCCCTCTGTTCTCTCACGGACTGCATGTTGGCAAAGCATTGTGCCCTGGACTCTTCATTATATGAACAATATTTCAATTACAAGGAATAGGGGAACATAAAAGCCATGAATACTGAGCCAGGGAATGTTCTTTACTAAATAGTCTGGAGCCACCTTCTGATTCTTGCCTTTTCTTCCTACATCCCTCCACTTCTCTTCCACAAACTTTAGGCTCTGGGCAGATGGAGAAGGTCAGAACCTATGATGTGGTGTAGTCCCACTGTGTCCATGGCCACAAGTCAGGCACTTGGGGCTGATGCATGGCTTCTTAGGCCAATTCTATAAGAATTATTTTGTTCCAGTCTGAAAGGCTCTCACTTACTTTCTAATCTGTGGGGGTAAGTAGTGTAAAGAGTGAGGGAAATTAGAATACAGAGTTAGCTTTTGGGTTCTTCCCAACTTTCCCATCTGCCCTCCCCACCCCCATTTCATCTCTTCATCTCTAACTCTGGAGCATTTGGGCAGCCCTCTACTCCAGGTCCATCTAATGCCTACTGATGAGGGACTTTTCAGAATGCTTTGCCTGAACAGAAACGAGGCTGGGGCTAGCTCTCCTATGAACATTTGAATATTGCAGGAGAGTCAACCAATTACGGCTATCATTTATTGAGAGGATAGAAGCGCAGTTGTTCACTGCCTACATGGACTCCGGGGTCTGAGGACCTGGCTTTGAATGTGGATCCCCCACTTACTGGCTGTGAGACTCCAGGCAAATCACTAAACCTCCCAATTCCTGAGTTCCTTTATCTGTGAAATGGGTTGTTGCATGAAATAAATGAGCTAATATGTGTTCAATGTTTAGACTAGAGTTGGAGTCATAAAAATCTTAACCAAATGTGTTAAATATTACTATTATTTATCAAAGCATTATCATTATATCCCTGGTGTTGTATATACAAATGTCTACATATACTGCTTATTTTATCTGAACAATGTCATGTGTTATGTATTTTGCTTATCATCCAGTTTATACATTAGTAAAAGGGAGAGTCAGTATTTGAACTTGGGTCTGTTTCCAGATCCTGCACTTTCCTCGCTATGCAAGTATTTCAAAGATGTTGTTATAGTATTAAGAGTTCAGGGGCGCCTGGCTGGCTCAGTAGTTTAAAGCCTCTGCCTTCAGCTCAGGTCATAATCTCAGGGTTCTGGGATGGAGGCCTGTGTCAGGCTCTCTGCTCAGTAGGGAGCCTGCTTCCTCCTCTCTCTCTGCCTGCTTCTCTACCTACTTGTGATCTCTCTGTCAGATAAATAAATAAAAAAATCTTAAAAAAAAGAGTTCTATTATGATGGTAGATGACAGAAGATAGTCTAGATATCAAATAAGATTGTAAATAACTAATAATATCTTTTACTTTTTATTTATTTCTTCTAATTACTTTGGTGCCAAAGTGTTATATAAAACCATCAATATTTAATTTTACTGTAAAAAGAATAAGGCATCTTTGATTATTACTCCCATTTGACAAATAGTGTCTAAGATTTAATGAAGTTTTTTTTTTCTTTTTGGCTTATGTATAGTTATAGAGCCAAGTGAGTGATAAAGGTGATATTTATAGCCCTATTTAGAGCCCAAATTCACCAGTGTCTGCTGTAGAAAATGACAACTTCTGCATGTTCACAGGACAGTGATTGAACAAGATGAAATATTAAATGATAGTGGACATTGCTGATAACTAAAGAAACCAGAAGTTCTTGAACTTTGATAGTTAGTAAAACCATTTGATGAAACTTTAGTGCTTAATAAAAAGAGTAGCATTAGAGGTTCAGATCCATACCTTTTTCCTCATCTTCTGGAGTATCATTATCATCATTACAGTCTTGATCATCTTAACAATAGCCAAGTGAGCATTGCTTCTTTTTATTTTTTAAAGGATACATGTATAAAATCTAATTTCTCCTTCATTACATATTTTTGAGACATTAGCATTATACCCATTTGAGACTTTGGAAACTGAGAAACAGAAAGTGCAAAGGACTTGTCAAACATAATGAATATATGACCCAAATATTTCTCTGTGCCTGTCTAAAGTCTTAACATTCATGCTGGTCCACTTCTAAGGAAGGAAGGAGGGAAGGAAGGAAGGGAGGGAGGGAAGGAGGGAGGGAGGGAGAATGGAGGAAGGGAAATAGAGGAAAGGAAAAAAAGGAAAGGAAAGGAAAAGAAAGGAAAGGAAAGGAAAGGAAAGGAAAGGAAAGGAAAGGAAAGGAAAGGAAAGGAAAGGAGGAAGGGGAAGGGAAGACAGTAGGCATTTCTCTTCCTTACTCCTCCACCAGTAACTCCCAATTAGTGACTTAGATTTACAATGTGTGTATATAGGTACAAGAGGCAAACCATATGGCAGAATAATAGAATAATAAAAATCTCTTTAATTATTCTCATTTTCAATTTTAATGCTTTCATTTAGCAAATGCACTTTGGGCAGTTGCTCTGTACTAGCCAGAGTTCAGTTGCAGAAGTGAATAAATGTGACAGTCAAGGCCTCTGATCTCAAGGATCTGAAAATCCATTAGTACAACAGATACAAGTACAAATCATAAGAACACAGTATTGCAGTAGAGATGTCAAACAGGGCCATGAAACCACTAAGGATGAACAATGGATTCTGCCTTAGAAATCTACAGAGTCTTCAGAGAGGAGAAGGGTATTTGATCTAGGACTTGGGGAGTTTCTTATAATTCATCAGGCAGAAAAGGGATGTAAGGAAATGCTGATGTCATGAATAGCATGTGCAAAGAAAGGCCCCAGTGCCTGACCATTACCCAGGTCATCTCCCCTGAACATCTCCCCTATTTGGTTACTCTAAATTGAATAACCTGTGTGAATTTAATAGGCTTGTGGCCTTAAGGTGGTCACTTTGCATCTTTGGCCCTCTGTTTCTTCATCTGTAAAATAAGAGAGTTGGTTTAAGTTCTATAAAATATTTTAAGATAGGTGTAAAATCCTCCAAATGATGACAGAAGCATTTCTTCCCCCATTAGATTCTGTGGGTGAGTATATGGACATTGGGCCCAGCTGTTATTATAATTATGATAAATTGAACAAATGCTGAATACTCAGTGGCCTTCAAAATTCATTTTACCACACCTGTGTGGTAGGCTGCCCTTCTAACAGTGGTGGAAGAAACCCCCATCACCCACTGACCTACTTGTACTTCCTTAGTTATTTCATACACAGAATTTTGTGAAATTTTAAACACAGATATATATTTATGTAAATATATTTCACACATATATATGTATGTGTACATGTATTATATATAACATATAAAGACACAATTTACTGAGTTATGCATTTTGATGTCCTGTGGAAGAATGAATTACTCTAGGATAAAGAAGATCATGATGCAAAGCTAACTTGAAATTTGCAAAGTTCCTGGGGTAAGAGAGCCTCCCATGGCAAGTAAAAGAGGCAAAGAGCCTTTGATGGTTGAGACCAATGACAACCAAGAAAAAGTGTATTAGAAGAATTGATAGTTGAAGATCAAGGTACATTGACCTATTCCAGAAAGGAGAACACATACAAAAATAATTGATGTTTTGGGGGTAAGCAGCTGATTCAGTTTATGATAATCCAGTCATTTTCCAGGTCTTGTTGGCTTTTTCCCCAACCACACTGAAAATATAAATGGGGAAGCTGATTAATTCATTTGCCAATTATTTACTGAAGATTTAATCTACACCAGTCATGTCTTTTCCCATTACCACATGCTTAACACTCAACATTATCAAGAAATAACAGAGACTCTATAAGAGTACCAGGGATATTTGTTATTTTAGGATGATACTAAATTGTAGAAAGCCTGGAAGAAAAAAGTTTACCTTGGACTAAATAATCTGACAATTCACTCCTATTTTTTCTTTTCCTTCCCCTCTATAATACTGCCACCACTACTACCAACACTATCTTGGCAAGAACACTGGGAAAGGTACATCCACGGAGAGAATAAGTATAATCAAACAAGTGTGCATTGTGTTTTGGGGATTTGGCCTCCATGGCTTACTCTAGAGAACACCCTCCTTTTGGTTAGGTTAGATATATATAGATTTCAAAACCTAGATCTAAGCAAGCTTAATAGTCTACACATTATAATCCCAACCAAAACCTAGATCTGCATTTGAATTATGCAACTGCAATTGAAGAGAGGTACATGCAGTCCATATCCTTGGGAGAAAAAAATAATCCAGACCCCTCCTTCCCCAATCTGCCTTCAAAAAACAAAGGGCATTTACTACTGTGGCTACATTAGACACAGCAGAATTTTTTAGAGGAGAGAGTCATTTTCAATGAGTAGATATGGTAGACTTTCAGGGAGGGTGGCTCTTGGGCGTGACCTTGAAGAATGAATATGAATTGAGATATAGGGAGATGATAGAAAATTCTAAGCAGATAGACCCCCAAGAGAAAGGCACAGAATGGCCATAACCCTGAAGATTTCCAGGATACAGAAAGGAGTTTAGTTTGGCTAGAGAAAGGAGTATATGGAAGGTAAAGTAAGAACAAAGGTAATAGAAGTCCATGGCATTTTTGAGCCAGAAGGAACAACACAGTTAAAGTTCCCCATTGAAGAAGATTAATACAGAAACAAAGCATAGAATGAATAGAACTGCACAGATTAATAGAAACCCACTTTGGAAATGGGTTTACCAGTCAGGAAACCACATAAAGGACACAAGTAAAAAAAGAGATAATAATGTTAATCAGGTGGTTAAAAAGGAAAACAGACGAGGAGTGGGAGATATTTTAGGAAAGCTGAAAAGTATTGAATTGGAGATAAAGTTATGGATAAGGAGAAGGAAAAAAATCAAAATGATACAAAGAGTTTAAATCTGAGATCTTGGAAGGAGTGTTGTGTAGTTACATATAAAGGGAATGTGCAAGCAAGAAAGAGTTTGTATTTAAAATTATATATTCTCTCTTAAATGTATTGAGTTGGAAAAGTTTGCAAAGTGTCCTAGATAAAGAGTTCATGTGGAATATTAGAAATGTAGTTCAAGAAGTAGCTGAGGGTTGTAGCATTTCCCGTAGAAGTGATTTTAAGTTCTTAAGAATGAGTTATATTTTTATATGGTCACTGAAGAAGGACAAAAAATGGAGCAGAATAGATATTTAAGAAATGTATAAAAGTGTGGGAAGAAACAGAGAAGGAAAGTGGGCAGAAACAAGAATATCAGAAAGAAATAAAAAAGATATGTTTAAGGAAGATTGAGAATGATGGCAAATTAGAAAAAAAGAGAAAAATATGTTTTATACCTAAAACTATTGTAAGCTTCAGGAAACAAACAGTGAGTGTCTTGAGTAGTGGAGGAGGGAGCCAGATTATGAGAGATAAAGATATCTGTGGTTAGTAATCAATGCAATGACAAAGAATCTTGGAACACTGAAAAAACAAAATAAATTATTATTTAAAAATAAATTAAAAATGAAAGGAAAAAGTAATCAATGTAATGTGTGATTTGATCAGTCCTCAGATCAGGCTAACAATCTGGAGATTGGGGAAATCTCCAGTGCCAGTAATCTGTGTTTTTCTTCACTTTGTGCATTGCACTTTGTGAGCCAATTCAGGTTCATACCCTTCTAAAGTTGTGGGAAATAGCAACATAGGCCTAATTCCAAAATACTTTAAAATCTTACCAAAAATGGTAGGGCCTATAGAATAAAATATGTACCAAACTGTATCTATAGGATGCCTACATAGAGGTCAGTTACCCCTATCAGTCAGAACTCTGGAATCTCAGCAAAGAAGAAGTCAACTCTCACCCTTTGCAGATGATATGATACTTTATGTGGAAAACCCAAAAGACTCTACCCCAAAACTGCTAGAACTCATACAGGAATTCAGTAAAGTGTCACAGAGACTAGTTGCATTTCTATACACAAGGAAGACAGAAGAAAGGGAAATTAAGGAGTTGATATTATTAACAGTTGCACCCAAAGCCATTTTATCTAGGGATAAACCTAACCAAAGAGGCAAAGAATCTGTACTCAGAAAACTATAAAGTACTTATGAAAGAAATTGAGGAAAACACAAAGAAATGGAAAAATGTTCCATTCTCATGGATTGGAAGAACAAATATTGTGAAAATGTCTTTGCTACCTAGAACAATCTACACATTTAAAGCAATCTCTATCAAAATACTATAAACTTTTTTCACATAAATGGAACAAATAATCCTAAAATTTATATGGAACCAGAAAAGACCCCAAATAGCAAGAGGAATGTTGAAAAAGAAAAGCAAGACTAGTGGCATCACAATTCTGGGCTTCAAGCTTCGAAGTACTCTGTTACAAAGCTGTAACCATCAGGACAGTATGGTACTGGCACAAAAACAGACACATAGATCAATGGAACAGAACAGAGAGCCCAGAAGTGGACCCTCAACTCTATGGTCAACTAATTTTCAACAAAGCAGGAAAGAACATCCAATGGAAAAAAGACAGTCTCTTCAACAAATGGTATTGGGAAAATTGGACAATCACATGCAGAAGAATGAAACTGGACCATTTTCTTATATCACATATAAAAATAGACTCAAAATGGGATGAAAGATCTCAGTGTGAGACAGGAATCCATCAAAATCCTTGAATAGAACCAAGCAGCAACCAACCTCTTTGACCTCAGCTACAGCAACTTCTTCCTGGACACATTGCCAAAGGCAATGGTAGCAAGAGTAAAAATGAACTATTGAGACTTCATCAAGACCAAAAGCTTTTGCACAGCAAAGGAAATAGTCAACAAACCAAAAGACAACCAACAGAATGAGAGAAGATACTTGCAAATGACATATCAGTAAATGGCTAGTATCTAAAATCTATAAAGAACTTATCAAACTCAGCATCCAAAGACCAAATAATCCAATCAAGAAATGGGCAGAAGACATGAACAGACATTTCTGCAAAGACCACATCCAAGTGGCCAACAGCTGCATGAAAAAGTGCTCAACATCCCTTGGCATCAGGGAAATACAAATCAAAACCAGTGAGATACCACCTCACACCAGTCAGAATGGCTAAAATTAGCAAGTCAAAAAATGACAGGTGTTGGTGAGGATACAGAGAAAGGGGAGCCATTCTACACTGTTGGTGGGTATGCAAGCTGGTGCAGCCACTCTGGAAAACAGTATGGAGGTTCCTTAAAAAGTTGAAAATAGAACTACCCTATGACCTGGCAGTTGCACTACTGGGTATTTACCTCAAAGATACAAATGTAGTAATCCACAGGGGCATGTGCACCCAAATGTTTATAGCAGCAATGTCCACAATAGCCAAACTATGGAAAGAGCCTAGATGTTCATTGACAGAAGTGGTATGTGTGTGTGTGTACATATATATATATATATATGAATATTATGTATATATATATATGAATATTATGTAGCCATCAACAAAAAAATGAAATCTTGCCATTTGCAATGACATGGATGGAACTAGAGAGTATTATGCTAAGCAAAATAAGTCAATCAGAGAAAGACAGTTATTATATGATCTCACTGATATGTGGAATTTGAGAAACAAGAAAGAGGAACATATGGGAAGAGAGGAAAAAAATGAAACAAGGTGAAACCAGAGATGGAGACAAACCATAAGAGACTTTTAATCTCAGGAAGCAAACTGAGGGATGCTGGAGTGGAATGGGATGGGACGGGGTGGCTGGATGATGGACATTGGGGAGGGTATGTGCTATGATGTGTATTGCAAATTGTGTAAGACTGATGAATCATAAACCTGTATCTCTGTAACAAATAATACATTATATGTTAATAAAAAAATTAATTAAAAATTTAAAAAATATTAATGACAAAAAATTCTGGATTCTAAATGTAGAAAATGATGTATTTATTATTATTGAGATAAAAGAAGTTGATTTATTGAAGACTTTTTTCTGTTTTCAAAAAGTATTGCTCTTTTTCTTGCATACCTTATTATTTCAACAGCTGGTTTCAAACAAATTCCAGAATCAGTAGGACATTGATTGCAGAGCAAAGATGATAAGGATGGTGATGGTGATGGTGATAATTGCTATAATTTCAGATGCACCTACCATTTTTCAGGTGGTTGATGAGATAATTTATCCTATTATTCTCATATCCTCCTTGGAGAGGAGGAAGGATGTTATGGTCTTTCCAGAAAGCTTGTATTTGGTGGGACCATCTCCCTCTGAGCTCAGTAGTCTTCAACAAGCATAGCATGGTAATACTCTGTAGCATGATAATACTCCCCTTTCCCATCTTCAAAGTACTTGGCAAATATTAGCTAATTAGTTCTTCAAATACTCATGAGATTTTTCTAAGTATGTATTATTGTTCTTATTACCTTGTCACAAATGGAGGCCAGCAGTCTACATGACTTTTCCAAGGAAGTAGAAGGTGTCATTGGTAAAGCCAAGAATCTAACTCAGAAATATTTGTTTTGATACTTTCTTCTGGCCCCAGGACTGTATGTCTCACTTTTTATGGAAAAAATTTATTAATATGATATAATTAGTCATATGAATTTTAAAAAATATATCTAAAATGTAACAAAATTTAAATTTATTTCATAGCCATGCACAAAGCTTCTATCTCTCTCCCCTTCATTCAACACACAAAGTAGAAAAATTATGTTATCTGAAGACTTTAATTTTTAACTTTTGCTAATGATTTAGGCATTACTAGGTTTTTCTACAGAGTAATCTCCTCATCAGTAGCTATGGAGACTCTCTTCTTACTATCATCTCCTTACTGGCTAGGTGTTGTCTCCACCACTCTTTACTCCAGTTTTTATTCAGTAAAGGATTCAATGATGGAGAAGTTTAGAGTGAAGAATACTTTGAGTCCTAGTCCCTAATAAGCTTGATTCATTTTTGACTCTAAGACAACATATATGAGTTTTACATTATACTCAAGCTGCATATAGTTTCCTTCTTTCACATACTTGATCAAATTTAACTTTCTTCATAATTTTTTTCTAAAGTTTCTTCAAAATTTCCATTCCCATTGTAATTTTTTGAGCTTCATTTTTGTATCTCTCAGTTTGACACCAACCTCAAAACAGAATTGCCTTTATATCCTTAACATGAAAACTCAACTTGATTTTTCTCAGTCATTTTTGCTGGTTTTCTCCAGGTTGTCTCAGCCCCAAACCTTGAATTTACTACATCCTGTGTGTTTCCTTAAACACTCAAAAAAAAAAAAAAAAAAAGAAAAACAATATCAAATGTCTTATTATAACTTAGGGGTATATACAGTCTCTTCCTTCCTTTATAATTTCCATGTCTACCCATTCAATACAAACCTATCATTATAGGTTTCTAGTTTGCATTCACAGTGCTTTACCATGGTTAAGTGATAAAATCTTATATATAACCTAACTGGCATAATCCTGTATTATTCTAGCAAGTATTAGTGGAGGTTAGCATAGGAATTGACTGACTTCCTGTAGAAGCCAATAAAACCTTCATGGATTATATCAACTGGCATCTGAACGCTCCTTAGCTTCCAGCATCACTCTCAAGCTGGAGGTTCTGCCCTCCAACAATTTCAGTCTAGAATCCAGCAATACAGAATTCTAACAGCCAGATATAGAATAAAAATAAAAATAAATAAAAACAACAAGAAACAACAAACAAAACATAAACCAGACAACCAACCACTACCCCCATCACCAACAAAACCATAGAGTCAGAAGCATAGAAGTTTCTGTTACAGAAAATTCCTTAGGGTATATTAGCTAGATCTAGTTCCTGAGAAAGAGAATTCTTCAGTTAGGCAGGAATTGCAGGGGGGCATCCAGTTCTTGTATATATATGAATGGGTATCTGTTTCCTCCCTATTTATTATTTTCAAGGTTTTTACTTGCTGACTGCCCTTGTTTGTTTATATTGTTTTGGTTTGTTTGGGGCTTGTGTTTTATATATATATATATATATATATCCCATATGTATATATATGATTTTTATTTATTTATTTGACAGAGAGAAACACAGCTAGAGACGGAAGACAAGCAGGGCGAGTGAGAAAGGGAGAAGCAGACTGAGCAGGAAGCCCGAGGTGGGGCTTGAATCCCAGACTCCGGGATCATGACCTGAGCTGAAGGCAGTTGCTTAAAAACTGAGCCACCCAGGTGCCCCTATTTGTTTGTTTAAACTGGATTTCAAGTATTGTTTTGTATATTCTTCCCTAAAGCATCTGATTTCATTGTTAGGTCTTGGTTGACCAGTCTGCCTAAGGTAACTGAATCCTAGTTGACTCAATACCCCTTGGGGGGAAAAAAGACCCCTTGGGATTGAGGATTAGTGCTTATAACATTCAATTCACACCTCTGCAGAAACAGAGAAAGTGTCCAAGATTGGGCACTGTGTGCTCACAACAGAACATTGTTTCCCTTTTCTTATATTTCTGTATTTTTTTTCTTTTTTTTTTTTTTTTTTTTTTTTTTTTTTTTTTTTTTTTTTTTTTTTTTTTAAATTTTATTTATTTGACAGAGAGAAACACAGCCAGAGAGGGAACACAAGCAGGGGGAGTGAGAGAGGGAGAAGCAGGCTCCCCGCTGAGCAGGGAGCCCGATGTGGGACTCGATCCTGGGTCTCCAGGATCATGACCTGAGCCGAA